>CAXIVR010000317.1:0-23870 GCA_964035755.1 Teleogryllus oceanicus | reverse complement strand
CGAGGCAGCTTGCGGACGTCGCGACGGCGCTGGGCATTTCTGAAAGAGACTACTTCCTGCGCAAGGCTTTAGTTGATCATTCTAGCAGCAGATCCGCGATGTCAACCTAAATAATACAGCTCCTGGGTTCACTTCTGTTGTGCTAGTGCTGCGATTTCAAATCTTAGACTGCTGTCATTGTGTAAAGAATCCTGTATAATTTTGAAATAATCTATACTAATAAAACTGGATTCAACGACGTGTAACCGACATCGATAACACAAAAAGTAGCGGATGAATATATATTGAAACATACCCTAACTGCTACTTATTGGGCGATTCGTCGTAACCCGTTTCCAAATTTCTAATAACATGGGCGCGAGGAAAAAGGTTGCGATAATATTTTGCTATTGTACTCTACAGTAAAACTGAATATTATCCCGCTAGCTGGGTCGATGGGTCACGTCAGAAATAATCGCTATCTATTAATAGCATATTACCCGATCTGCCATCTATACAGAATGTGGGAATCTGAAAACAGAGATTTGATCTAGCTACTTATTAGCTTGGAATGGCCAATTGAGAAATCGGCTAATCTCTTTCAAGAAACTTAATGTTTATTTCTATCAATGTAGCAAAATTAAAATGTAAGAAATTGCATTGATAACTTTCTTAGTCATATCCTGGTTCAGACCTTATACAGCGATTCTGAGTGTTGCGTGCTCTTGATTCGTGGTTCCTCGAAAAACGCCTTCCCCCTCCTTTTGAAGCTCCGAAATTACGAAGTCAATTACCTGAATCTACTGCTCTTCTTTAAAGCAAACACCGCCAGTTACCGCTTCGCACCACTCAAATATTTGTTCAGCTCCACTATATTATGTCCATTAGCGTTCTCACCGTATAAATATCAGTGCTTTATGATTACACCGCAAAACAAATCTTTTAGTTTCTATCTTCCGTTTATAGCAAGAAAATAGGCAAAGCTCCGTATCGTTTGTGAATACCTTCACATTTATCAGTTCAGAATGATTAGAGTTCTTGAAAGAGCTTTTGGAGACCTGACTGTCAAATGTCTCTTAAGAGACATGGGAAGATCTGGTAACAAAAAGTCAATAGTTTTGGACCAGGTTGTTGTCCTGGCAAGATTGAACCTTTAATTGGACAACATGATTGGCTGGCGTGAGATCACAGCTATAGTGACAATATTTATATTAAATTCCTTGTGGGAAGTTTGAGGAAGTTTTAACGTCTCCCAAGTAATTAAGTTAATAGCACTCCACTATCCAAGAGAAGAGCATTTAAGTGACGGGTTCTCCTTTCGAAATTAAAACCCAAAGTCTTGCAGTAAGCAACAGAACTCCACAGCCAGCACTTATTGTACTGTAGCTGATACAACAGCTGGCTGAGAGTGGTTTTGATAAAGGGTTTGTCATTATGAAACAGCTGATGATGAATCTTTTACAAATAGAACAGACTTTATTACAATTAGTATGTATCTGATTTATATTTAGACACTTAGCACACCTGTTATTTTCTCAATAAATGTCCACCTATCCTTTTTTTTTTTTTTTTTTTTTTTGATAAGTTTCAAAAATTCAGGACAATCAGTTAGAAAGTGTTCTGATTTACTTTGGGCACCTACTGCCAGAGAGCTTGTTTTTCTTCTCCTCCCTTTGCAAATTGAGGTGAGGGTGGGGCCTCTTGCTAGGGCCTCTCTGTTGATGCTGCAGAAATTTCATAAGTTTTAAAATTAGGAAAATTTTTCATCGTCGAGACAACACTCCACTCCCTTACAGAATGTTCTGTGGAGTCCCTTAGTGACAAGAGCAATTGGTAATAAATCTGAGAAGATGGTTACTCCTTAAGAGGCCAATAGGGCATTAATGTACAAGTATGAAATCGATTAATTTTAGATGACTATTTGAGTCAGAGTTCAATTTAGAGGGTCACAATATTGAATTTAAATGTTGAGATACAATTATTCTTGGATGATCAAAGGCAGTTCTTTAACATTTGCAAGCAACAGAAATTGGAGTCTGACACTTTAAGATTATGTAAATTCCTTTGTGTCATCTTTAAACAACCCATCAAGTAACAAAACTTACTAGAATCTGTCATGTGTGGGCATTAATTACAGCATTTTTGAGAAAGTGACCCTAAACTTGGAGCCATTCTAATATATCACCAGAAATACTGAAGTTTTATCTCTAAATAATTTAAACAGGAAAGAATTTTTGCAGTTTCTGATCCACATGATGGAGCTGGAAGCTGGGCTAGATTCAGGAACTAAATTCGCATGTTGCAATATAGCCAAACTTTGCCTTTGCACTGAAACGTCATTGTATGTACTAAATATTTCCTCAAGAAGAAATGAATAATTCGTTCAACTTCTAATGCGTCTACAAAGGGTTCTCTGCCTTGTCCATAACTATCTAATCTATCAGACACCCAGTTAACAGCTCGCGATATGATGCACCATCTAGATCCTTCAAACTCATCAGTGAATAATTCAGTGCGTTAATTGCATTACTTAATTTGGTGAGCCATTTTTCACACGTCCTTTCTGAAGGTTGGTGGGCCATCATTAATTAACTAAGTGGGTCTGCATAAGGCAGAAAACATAGATATGCTACAAATAACACAAACACTGGCACAATGATTTAAAAGCCAGATTAGTAGAAACCAGAATGATTCTGTATAGAATGGGAGTACTTCACTGAGCATACAACACCTTTTAGGACAAGATCAGCTGTCTGGCGATTGTTTTACATGTAACGAACAAGCTGATAGCTGTATTTAAACACATTTATCAATAACACTGATCAGAACAAATGATAGTTGGATTGCCATCAAATTAGCAAATTAATTTTTGTTAGCACACATTGCATTCAAATTTTGTTGCTTGCAAGTAAATAATGATTAGAAAAATCTAATAGCTACCTTATTAACGTAAAACAAATATTAAAATAACTGGTATAATAACACAATAAACAGGCAGCACACAACAAACAGATTTCATGCATGCTAACAAGCTGACACAATAACTTGATTATACTTTACACAAATAAACACATACCACAAGCACTAAAGTCACAGATTTCCAAATAATAATGGCAGTGGAAGCAATTAGAAATGAATTGATTGCCTAATTTCACCTGAATGAAATTGTATTAGGCAATTTCAATTGAAATATTTTGCTCAGTAATGAGCACAATTACATTCAGACAAACAAAAAAATGATAATGTGTTCAAAATGTTTGAAATACAATAACGTAAGTTAAAATTTAGAAAATTGAATAACTCACTATTGATTTTAATGGTTGATAATAGTGGATAGATTAATATCTTTTATGTCACATAAATTTTAAACAATATTCATTTCGTTGCACAGATTAACACTCTACACACTTGAAATTTTTGATTTAGAAAGCGCGACAAAATGTTGGCTGGGATTGTACACTTCAAACCCACGCAGTTGAGGCACTATTGCGCTGATAGCAAATTTTCACCACACAGCTTGTGAATGAAATGAACACTAAAAACTAAAAATACTAAAAACTTAAGAATTAAACTACCTTACTATAGGTGTAGGAAACTACAAGAGCCCCTACTGTGGACAATTAGAAGAAAATGTTCAAGGGCAACCGGCGGAAATCTATTCTTAATTCTAGTAGGAAGTCGGTGGTAGCCAGGTTGTAGTGGACGGCTCGGTTAGTATATTTAGGTTGAGTAGAAATTATTGGAAAGATGGAGCAATATGTTTGATGATCGGTGATATATTCAGTTGTTTTATGAAGTTGGGCGTTAGAGATGAACCATGGGGCGTGTTGCTAATCTGAGGAATCTATTTTGGCACAATTTGGAGTTTTATTAATGTTAGAAATAGATGCATTGGTCAGATGGGACATGCGTAGAGCATTAATGGTCTGACTATTGCTTTATAAGTTGTAGCCAATGACATTTTGTTAGGGATAGCCAGCTTTAGGTTGATAAGGCATTTAGTTGAGCTATTTTATTTTGCTTGTTGTTGTTTTAGTGTAATGTGTATTTGCCCAGTTGAGTCTTGTGTCAGGGAATTCTGTCCAGGGTATTTTACTGGTTGGTTTTGGTGTCCATGGGTGCTGTGTTTATTAATGTGTAATGGTGGTGGGTGAGAAAATGGTCTTAGTAGAATATTTTTGCAGTTGATTTAGGTGGGTTTGAGCTTGATTTTCCACAATGTTGACCACTGGTCCTATTTCATTTAAGTGATTTTGTATCCTATCAGTAATGGTCTTAAGTGGTAAGCGATTTGTAGGTGCGGTATCGTCAGCAGATTGTACTAATTGGGTGTGTATTGTGGCTAGGTATGTGGCTGTGTATATGTTGGAATAATGTGGGTGAGAGTGAGTGAACCTTGTGGCCAGGCCTGCTATTTATTTTTCGAGTTGGAATGGTTTTCTACTGGAAACTGTAAAGGATCTATCAGTTAGAAAACTTTTGGTGAAATTTACTAATGAATTGGTGTTCCCATTGTTCCGGAGCTGTATATGTAGTCCTTCGTGCCATACTCGATCAAACTTGCCTGTGAAGTAAAAATGAAACTATTGTGTGATATTTGTTTTGAAATGCTGTGGATATTTTCTGAGAGTCTGAGTAGATTTGGTGTGCAGTTGATACATATTACATAAGCCAAACTGGTGTAATGGTATAATTTAGGTTGATTGGAGGTAGCTATTTATTTTTATTTCTCGAGAATTTTGAGAAGATGTGTTTATTAAACTTATCGGTCTGAGATTTCAATATTATGATTTTTATATGGTTTTGGAATGGGTGTATGATTGAGTTTTCCATACCATAGGGTAATATCCAATTCTTATTATTGAGTTATAGATGTGTTATATGAGCTATAGTTGAGTTGGAGATTTTTAGAGATCTTATTAGTGATTTATCATGACCAGGGAGCTTTTTGTGTGGAAGTTTTTAATTATGTTTTTCCTTGTTTAGGAGTTATGAATTTTATCCTCTAGCAATTTATCATAGTTTGGGAGACTGACTGTTTGTAATATCATCGCATGATCCAGGTAGTTGGTGTGTTGTTGAGCGTGAATGTTGTTTCAAAATGATTGGCTAATGGCTGGCTTTTTTGTCAAAGGGGCGAATTTTTTCCCCATCCCGGGTATTTAGGGTGGGATGCTATTTTTCTTTTAGGACTTTTTATTGAACTGCCAAGGGGTATTGGTTGTGTAATGATTTTATTAGTTTGTTGTGGGGTTGAACTATGAAAGTCGTTAATTGCTTTTGTTATTGAATTTAAAGGTTCAATTCTTTCTTTAAGTGTGGGTTTTTCTGGGTTTGGCCATAACCTTCTGGTTCTGTTTCGAAGTGTTGATTATTGTTAGTATTTTCTGGCAGTAATTTGTTAAGCGTTCTGTATGTGAGTGATGTGGTCTATTCGGTTTTGTAAATATTTAATAGTGTTTATTAATTATATCGTGTAAGTATAAATTTCCTTTCTATTTCTAATGGGTGTTAAGATTTTTAAAATTGGGGGTTTTATTTGTTATTATTTTCTGAATTCCTTCCAGTTTATGTTGTTCGTGTTTAATGTGTGGGTGGGTGGGGGTGGGGTGGGGCAGGGTGTGTGTAGAGATGATTGGTAAGTGGTCGGAATCAGTTCAAATAGTGGTGTTGAGTAGTATGTGGTTTGTGTATTCGTAATTGCGATATCAAATGTCTGGATGTTTGTTCGTGTCATGTGGATAATATGTTGGTTCTAGTGGGATTAATGTTTTAAATTTAGGTCGTCATTAGTTTTAATAAGTGTCACCATTGGCATTGTTGTAATTCTACAGCCCCAACTGATGTTTTAACGTTTAAATCTCCAGCCAAAGAATGGTGGGGTGTTCAGTTGAAATAAAGATTCTATGTTGTGACTTCTATTTTTATGTGTGGTGATTTGTATGTTGTATGCTGTTATAGTCTGCCTTTAATAGAATTTGATTTGTTGTTTCTAAACCAGGCGCTATTAGGGAGGTTCATACACAGGAGAGATTTTTACCGATAAGTACTAGAAGACTCATCTCCATTGCCATTAGGTCTGTCAGTTCTGGTTGTATTATAACCTGGTATATTTGAATACTTTGTTGATTTTCAGATGGGTTTCAGTTATGCAGGCTATTTTTGATTTGTTGGTTCTTGAAATAGTTAAGTTCGTTTTTTTATTGGTTATGCCATTTGCATTTCCAGTTTAGTAGATTTATATTGCTAAGACGTTGTACTGCTATTATTATTATTAAAATACGCTGTGAATGAATTTTTGTATGTTGGTTATGATTGATGGAATAATAGTGACTGTTATATTGATTATATAAACAATGATTGAATTAATTAGTGAGTGCATAAATGAATTATTACTTTGATTAGGAATATGATGGAGTTGATTGCCCAGGGTGTTGATTAGAATGGGTGTTTGGATTTGCTCTGACGGATTGTTCATATAAGTAGTTTGGGAATTTGGTGTGATTGGAGAGTTGCAGAGTTGTCAGTAGAGAATCAGGGTGGGAGGCCTGCCATCATTTGATTTAATTTTGAGATTCCTTGCATGTGCATTTGTTGGAAGTTCTATAAGTTTCTTGTAGAAGGGACTCCTCGAACGAGTATCTCCATGGTGGGGCCCTTGCAGTTCTTACAAATCCAGTACTTGTTCCACTGGGGACAATTCATTAGTGTGATTTTCAGCACGATAAATACACGCGATTGTGTGGTTAGTTATTTTAGTGTGTCAAAGTCCAGGCAGCGCAGACATTGAACAGAGACGCTGTTTTTAAGTCTTTGTTCAGGTTGCCTCAGTCCACAAATTTATTTAATTTGAAGCACTGATTCAATACTGTGTCAGCCGTCAAATTCCGCAGCAACAACAGGTATAAGTGTTTTTATACAGTCATGTAATACTAATTAATGATGAACACTTTTCCTTTAGAGTCTTCGTATATTTATTCTTGGGTTTTTGATGTGTATGTTTTTAAACACTATAGAAAACTTCTTGTTAATAAGGGTCCTTATACGTGTAAATCTCCTAATGGTATTGATTAAATATTTATTGCTTTCTGAAATCAACGTGGTTCTGAACATTATTTAGTTCAGTTTGTTTAATATCTGATGTGAACTGATTAGACTATTTTAGGTTTTTATTCCTGTTGAATTCAGAAATACCTTCTATATCGTTAACATAGATAGGAGGAATTTTGGCTTATTTTCGTTTTCTTGATTCGAAGTGTCGTTAATGTATGGAACGTTGAACCTTGGTTCATTAATTAGTTCCTGTAGTGGTGCGTATCTGTTTCAGTCGGCACTGAATAGACATAGTCTGTATGTTATTTGTTTTGTTCGGTAATGATTCATCACTGGTATCAATTAACTTCTTACCCCACTGTTGTTTGTGGGTTTTGCATTATACTACAGTTACCGGGGCACTCAGGCATTTGGCCAAGCCAGGCCGCTGTCTAAGTCATGGTTACTAACCTCAGGTATGCCATTATCGGCATTGCTTACGAGTGGTGTTTCAGTTCCCTGTTGATAGCCTCCGCTTGCCACGATATGTGGACGCAGTGACTGCTGGTCACGGATTCTTTGCTGTTCTTCCGATTCTAGATGGTCCTCTTCGCGAGACTGCGTTGGGCTGGGGATGTGCCATGGCGTTCATTGGCTGCGTACACGGCCGCGCGGCCTCGGCGATACTGGCCGAAGCCAGAGCAGGCGGCGCTGCCACTAATTATTGGATCAAGTGATTTGCTTTGTGCAGCGCACTGTACTAACACATCACACTGGCACTGGCCGCTTAGACTGTAAATTAGGCGGACTTGTCGAAAAAGTATTCCACTTTCGCTGATGCTGAGCAGAGCGGAGCGCGGTGTGTACCCTACCGCTATGGGCGAACTGTTATGGATCTTGTAACCAAATGATATCTTAACATTGTCCAGTAGATTCGTCAAGTGCATTTCTTCTGCAATCCACCATCATTAATGATCTCCCAATACGCGTAGTCCCCGAGTATAATTTTCTACCAGGATACATACAGCTAGCAGCAAGGGGTCAATGAAACTCCTGAAAAATTCAACATGTATATACAGCGCATCTTACATTACATTTATGAAACCTAATTGAAATGTTTCCTTTACCTACAATGTCTGGTTTTGTAGCTGAATGTGAAATATCCAGTCTCTCCCAGCAAATGCAGGTATTAGACTCATAGGATAGTTTTTACTATAGTGTTGCTCATCGACAACGAGACTGGAGAAACAGAAGCCAAAAGTATTTCCTCTCGAACATTGACAAGGAGTGGTGCAGCATCGTAGAGGAATCCCTGGTACGCTGAAAGATAGTTTAACAATAATTAATACCTCGCCGACGCGCAGAAAGCGACAGGCAAAGGTGCTTTAAGAATGCAACATTTTGACTATACAAATTTCAAGTTGGACCATTTCCCTCCTTTATCCAAGTTAGATGAATTCTTACGAATTATCAAATGAGCAGTAATAATCGAGTTTTAAATGATGTAATTCAAGTATAAATCGATATCACGTAACAAAACAATGTTCGAAGCTTCAGCATGACAGCGCAACATGTTAACCAGCTTCTCATTCTACACACTGTTTGTTTGTTTCTATGTATGTACATAAAGTTTGCAGTTCTTACATTACCAGTAATTCTGTACGTTCATAAAGTCAGGGATTACGTACCTAAGCAGATGGTGAGTAGCCATGGATGTGTCGATGACCTGACTCATGTCGCCGCTGTGCACGTATCAAACTAATAGCATTCATATGCAAACACTAGTTCGTAGCACTTCATATGATATTTCTGAGCTTGCCAGCTCACGCATTTAGCCCGCTGGTGGTGATATCCGACGCCGAACTAGGTGTTGCCTATCGGAGTTTTCCCAATCAGGTATTCCACCAGCGGGGCACTGGCCTAACCGGAACAAATACGAAGTCCCAATTGGTCATCTGACATGTGTGGTAGAGAAGTGCATGCAAGTGTTTGTGTGTGTAAAATGAGGGTTTAGGATAGGCCAAGAAAGGAAGGAAATATCGCGCGCTTGCATGGCTCGTTTGTTAGGATACTGCACCGGCTATTCGCCTTGTGTTGATGGCAAAACGTGCGGAAAATTACCAATCAAACAGCGGGTCGCTGAAATCTCCTCAGTCAGCAGCTGAATTTGACTTCGTTGCGTCGCGAGTGTCGAAAGTCTGTCCACCGTTGGGACTCGAACCTACGACCTTCCGGTTGGAGGTACTGCAGTGGCTTTAACTGATGCACTGAACCACCTAAACCGGTACTTGGTTAGAGATAGGGTTGAAGGCGGGTTTTGGAAAAAGCTGAAAACTGTTGACTTGCTTTGGCGCAATGCAGTACCTTTCCGGGAAAAACATAACCATAGACGCGCCCGAAACGCCTGCGTAGAACTAGCTACAGCCCGGGCGCTCTACCAGCGCACTGAAGAGCACGCCGATCTGCGCA
Organism: Teleogryllus oceanicus; assembly: GCA_964035755.1. Taxonomy (NCBI): domain Eukaryota; kingdom Metazoa; phylum Arthropoda; class Insecta; order Orthoptera; family Gryllidae; genus Teleogryllus; species Teleogryllus oceanicus. The sequence continues at coordinate 14,390 of CAXIVR010000317.1, read as the reverse complement.
GGGCCCCAAGCCTGGCTTCGCCGCGCCCTCTGAGGAAGCCGAAGCCGGGCGGCGGCAGCTGCCACCACCTCGAACACGAAGCGGCCGCGCCCGGCGCGCCTCCGTCAGCAGCGGGGATGAGCTCGTAGAACTCGCGCACGGAGCCCGGCCATCCGTGCAGCAGCACCAGCGGCAGCACGCGCACGCCCGCCGGCACCTCTTGCGGCTTGGCATGGATGAAGTGCATCTGCAGCCCGCCCACCTGCGCGCCAACGCCCAGAGCACTTTAGTCATTGCACATAAGCATGCTACTAGAATGATATATGCTATGACGGGCGTGGATGAAGTGCAGCTGCAGCCCGCCCCACCTGCGCGCCAACGCCCAAGCCGCTAGTCATTGCTCCAAAAGCGTGCTTCTGAATTGATATATGCTATGGCTGGCGTGGATGAGTGCAGGTGCATCTCACTCTGCGTGCCAGCTTCTGAAGCGCTTTAGTCGTTGCTCCAAAGCATACTACTAGAATGATATGAAATTGCTACGACCATAAATTATTGAAAGTGAAAAACAAGGTTAACAGGGCTTGGTCAGAAAGAATTTCACTAGTTGTTTGCCAACGTTTCAGAAACTTTTATTTCCATCCTCCAGAGCTAATATAACAGAAAATGAAGACAACACTGTTCAGAATAATGTTACCAAAAACAACGTATAAGAACACACTTTGGCTAAGTTACAGAATATTCAGATTTCCTTATTATCTATTACAGAAAAAATTATGGTATCTTGCAGCATCAAGAACAACTCAACCCATTCCTGCACCATGGGTCTTAAGCGGACGCATACAATTGTATAAGTAGTGTTTCAATAAATACTTTTATTAAACGTGGATTCGTAGATTTGGATTGCGTACATTTCTTCTATATTGTGTGATTTTGGAAATTACATTTCAAGTCGTTCGATCGATGGTTGCAACCTCCGTCTGTTGGGGCACCAGCCGCACTGTACAACGAGTATATACAAAAGCCCGAATTTAATCTTCATCTTCATATTTACAGATCACCCAAAAATAAACAAAATAATAACTAGTATATATACTTAATTATTTCCATACATTCATTCTAACGTTTTCCTTTGCTACACATGTCTTTTAATGAGAGCGCCAATCTTAACAATTAGATCCTAATTTATAAGTTAAATATTTCTTTCGGAATATTTTTAATATTTTCTTTCGGAATATTTTAATATTTCCTCAGGATTATATTTCAATATTTCTGTCTTCAAGCAGATGCGCAAATTGAGGCATTAACTAGTTCTCTCGAAATTTTCTCACATTACCTTATGTTATCAGGAACAGAAGCAGACATATCCCAACTTACTGGCCGCTTAGATGTGCTGAGTGTCGCGCCAGGTCAAAATTGCTGGAAGTTGCATTAGACTGTGATATGATTAAAAATTTGTTTACCTTTTGCCCCCCTGTAATAACTTTTTTTCCCTTTTTAAAGATAAAAAAACAATTTTTTAGGTCCTAGTAGCTTTGACATCAATTTTAAATGTGTCGTTTGGAAATGTTTAAAACTCTGAAACAATTATTTTTAAAAGATTCATCCAAAAACAGAAAAAGAAGAAAAAAAGTGGGGATAACAATTTCAAAGTTTTGTGAATAAAAAATAAAATGGACAGCACAAACCAATGAAAAATACAAAATTTTAAGCAATTAATAAAATATTAGATGGTGAAAAAAAAATATCAAAAAACTATTGGAATGTAACAATAAAAAAATTTTATTCAAAAACTTGGGGTCACATTTTCTTAATCTTTTCGAAATTGACGAACCCATGCTAATTAAACTTTCTTTTTCCTTTTCAATACTTGGAATATAAAGTTTTTATTTTTTTTTAAAAAATTTGTTGCGTCTTTTGACCAACCCTTCTTTTCTCATTTTGGGCGTTGGGCATTTTTAGTAATCCCCCGTTACCGAAAGTAATTACTATACTAGTCAAATCTCTCACGTCGCAGTCAGTCAGTGCCTTTATCCCTTCGCCAGGGCTCAACGCCGTTAGTCCGGGTTCCCGCCGGTCCCCGGGAACCGGAGTTTAATTCGCTTAACCTCCGTGATTTTACGGGCGTAATAAACAATTCGAAAGCCGGCATGGAAAAATCAACCCCACAACTTTTAATTGATTTTAATAAAAAGTTCTTGCAAAAGCATTTTATAATTGTTTTAAATTTTTATAAATAAAATCGAAACATATTAGAAAGCATTTCTGCATTAAACTCTATTCATATTTTATTTAGTTATTTTTTCCCAGGAGCAGTGATAACTGGGCGAATGAGAGTTTCTCTTTTCCCGGAAAATTTTTAAGCAATTTCAGTAATTTTTTTCTTTTCGAAATTTCCCTCTGCTTTATTATTACCCGATTAATTCTGAAATGTGCTCTAAATATCTCTTGAAGTGCTCTGATTTCCTAAAAAAACGAGGGAAGATGGAACCCAGACAACGTTTGTGAAAAAAAGAGGGTAGGAATCTTTGTTGAAAGAGAGGCAATGGATGATAATTTTTTTTAAATGTAACACACTTATTTAAGACCACGATAAATGGGGCAATACGTAGGAAGTATGGTGCCAACTAAAACTTTCCCCAATTTTTTCAAATTTGATTTTCAAAAACTCAAGGTTAAAAAAAGGGAGACCTCCCCATTGAAATCCTTTTCTATAAGTAGAAATAATGGAGCTTTTTTGAGAAAATTTTTCATAAATTCATGCATTTAAAGCACAAAACTCAGAAAACCACTGTTTTTTTAAAAAAAAATTAACCTTTTTAAAAGCTGACATTTTACAACACTTGTCGAAGGCAAAATCGCTAACTTCAATTTTTAGTTTTAAAAACTTTTTTCAATTTTCGAAAATACGGAAATTCCCGGAAAAAAAAGGGGGGCACCCTATTAATTTTCCGTCCTTGATAAGAGGGGGAAAAAATTTAAAGAAAAAATTGGATCGTTTTTTAAAAAAACGTTTAAAATTCCCTTTTTTCCCAAAATTACACGAAAACTATTATAGTTTTGAAAAATATAATAACATAGTTTCCAAGCTCTCTTTAAAAAAAAATTTTAAAAATCTTTTGTCAATATCAATGCGAATTTTCTTTCAAACTCTGGGCTGTTTACCTGAAATAAAATTGCCATATAATAAACAGAACCCAATATAGTTTTTAGTTTGTACTATTTTTATTATTCAATATATTGTATAATAAAAATGAAGGGAAATATTATTTCAAAAACAATCATTTTATAATTTCTCGTTACCGGGCACGATTAACTGTTGAAATCGCTCATTGTCAACCAAAACTTCCGAAGTTTGCTGTGACATTCTTAAAGATAATTGAAAAAGTTAACTTTTTTTGATATTATATGTTGCTTTTTAACACTTAAAACACCAATATAATCATCACCAAAACATCCCTTGGAAAAGAGCGCATCTATTTTACTGGCCCATTTACTGCCTGAACTCTCCGAGCGTGTAAAAGAAACGCCGGCATCGGCAACCTAACCTTTGGCGGGCCCCATATCTTACCAGTAGGACGGGGGGTGAACTACAAAAACGTGCGCTGTGGGGATGCCGCTGGTCCAGCAGTTCCTTCGGCGTTCTGCCTTTTAAGAGGACTGATGCCCGACGACTGAGCAATTTAATACAGATCTCAACAGATTATAGAATTTTGAAAAAAGGATGTCACTAAAAAAGAATGTGGCCCGTAATTATTCTTCAAAAATTCATCTTGACTAAATTTTTAATTTTTGTTCTCGAATTTTTTTCGGGGTACCGCCGGAACGGACCCCATAAACAAATGAGCCCTTTTTGACATGAAAATATCCGCCAGAGACGCCACGCTAAACTATAATAAATAAAAAAGGAAAAAAATTATCTTATTTTGGAAATTTTCTCAATTTAATAAAGCATCAAAAATATCTTTCCACCGTTGTGTTCCCGTTCTTTGGCTCGAAGCCCCTTTGGGCGTGTCGTGGCACAATCAACATAACAATCCCTCAAACCAAATGGAAATTGTCCTTTTCTTTTTTTTTTTTTTCCTTTTTTACTGAAAACGTGGTTGGTGGCGTGACTGTCCGTAGAAAAAACAAAAATGAAACTATCGATTCTGAAAACGAATCTTTAGTACATATTCTTTCTAATTTATACTCCAAAATTAAATGTATTACTCATGCCGTTTACGGAAAAATATTGTTTGAAACAGCATGTTAGCAACCACGCACGTATTCGCGTATTTTGGAGCAACCAACGGCCAAAATAACTAAAAACCCATTACAAAATTAAAAAATATTCAATACTAATTTATTACACAAACTATTAATTTTTTAAATATTGCCCCGTATTAAATAAAAATTGTTAAAATTAAACATATTGTCCCAAACATCCGATATTCAAATTTGATAATAGAATCTAAAAAATCAAACAAAACCAATAACATAATATAACAGACGTTTAATACAATTTATTATTAAAAACGAAATGTATCCTCTTGCTATTTACGAAATAAAAAATTTTTAAAAACTCATGTTTAAAACCACAGACTACATTACAGATTAGATTAAAGTCCCCAAACAACAAACAACTAAAACCATTAAATAATAAAAACATTCAGTACAAATTTAGTACACCTAAGAAAAAAGCCTGTTTAATTTAAGCAGTTTTTTATAACTTTGGGAGATTATAACTTTTCAGTAGCGGTAATTGTAACTTTAATGTCCATGAACATTTGTCTTAATACAAATTTATATTTATTGCCTTAAAATTACATAAAATCAAAAATTTTCTGTTACATCATGTGAATTAGTTAAAAGTTGGGTGATTTAACCAGCATCTTAGTCTGTATCACTTCTAGTTCAAAAGGGGATTGTTTTAAAGAATTAAAAATTTAATATTTCTTTTTCCCCAACTATATCTCTTTAACGCAAATTTTTTTTTAAATTTTGTTGTGTTTCTTTATTTTTTTTGGTTTTTCAGTAAAACTTTTTTTATTAAAAAAAAAATAAACAATTAAAAAATAACTATTTTTAAATAAAAAGTTTTGTAAAAAACGATAAATGCATGTATTTAAGTAAAGTTCTCTTTTAATTAAAGCCTTTTTCTTTAAGTGGAAAACATTTAGGTAAAAAAAAAAACAAAAAAAGCAGCGTACAATTTCACAACGTACTAATTTTCAGCTTTATTCTCCGTTTACTAATTTTCCCTTTCTCTTTTTTTGAGCAGTTTCAAAACCTGCTCTTAAAACCAACGAAATTTTTCGAAGCGCTAAGAATATTTAAAAACCGGCCTGAATTTATGGTTTGGAGAAAATTCTGAAAATGTATACGTCCCTTGTTTTTTGGAACATTTAAAAGAAGCCGGGGGTTGAAGACGCCGCGTCGCGGCAACGGTAGTGTTTGGCGGTTGCTGGGCCCGCACGGCGGGGGCCCTTTGGCAACTGGGGAATGGAAAGGTTTTTCCGATATACTGACTGCCGTGGGTATCTCTCTCTCTCTCTCTCTCTCTCTGTATATATATATATATATATATATATATATATATATATATATATATATATATATATATATATTATTAAACCCACCGCGTTTCTGCCTAAAAACGGCGATACATAAAGCAAGCACGCGGCAGAAGGGTTCCAGGGCGCTCGCCACCAGAAACGGTTACGGGCGGCGAAGGTTGTCGGTTGGGCCCCAGGCGTGAGAAACGACGCCCGATTGGGACACCGGTCGCCGGTGAGGAAGGAAGACCGGGGCTGCCCCGGGTTCGAACAAAAAAATAGTGTCGCGAACAAACAAGCGCTGAAAAGGTGATTGAGGAAAATTTGGTAGATACCATCATTAGTATCTCGGACGATGCCAGGTGATAGCATTATTGTAGTAGTACAGATCGGGGAGTTTTTGGGTAGGGGGTACACCACGAGACTAGTACCGGTGAAATGGTGAGACACGTCCCCCTGTACTTTGATTAATTGTGGCTTTTATCAGCTCGGGGAAGGTGACATCAAGAAATCGGGGTAAACCCGGAAAGGAGTTCAGCGAGGGGCGGAACACCGGGGGAAGATTGGGAAAACGTCTTAAACGCAACGCATCGCATCGGCTGGTCGCCAGTGGAGCGGACACAGGCAGACAGCAAAGGGGAACGAGACAACCCGAGAGCCCCCGGAGCCGCCGACGCTCGGGGGGGGAGGTTTAAACGGAAAATTTTTCCCCGATCGATAAAAGATCGAAAGAACTAACAGTGATTCTGGGTGAAAAAAAAGGAAAAAGCCACCACCTTTTTTTGAATCAAAGTGATTTGTGTAGAAAAAAAATAATTCATGTTTTTTTGTTCACGGAACAGTGGTTTTTGATTAAAAACCCCCGAGTTCATTCACGAAAAGAACACCTGCCCTTTACAAATAAATTTACTGCAACAAGGGGGTGGTACGTCACAATATATATATATATTGTGACGTAACCAAAATTTTGGGATTAAAAATAAATACATTTTTTTTTGTTATTACTTTCAGAAGCGTGCGTGCCCCAACCGGGGGACCTAAATCCCCCCGGCCATTACGCCGCCCTTGCGTCGCCGAGAAAAGGGGGTGTGTGTTTGATAAGCCCCCAAAAACCCTCGGGGACCACCGACCAGGCCCCCGCGGGGGGCGCGGCAGCCCCGTTTTTTTTTTCGGGAAAGGGGCGAGAGGGGCTTTTGGAAAATTCCATAAAAATTACCACAAGCCGAATCTGATTGGAGCAATATTATTTTCGGCGTAAATTTTCGGCCAGTAAAAACGTTTTCCCAAAAAATTTCTGTAAAATTTTAGAACTTTCATGGTTGGGGAAAAGAGGTTCGTGGGCCTGAGACGCGCTGGGGGCAGACGAAGCGGAGGTCTTTGGACAGGGGGGGGGGAGGAAGTCGTGGGACACAGAGGCGGGACGCTCATTTGTACGGGTGTGGGACGCGGAGGTCATCCGAGTTTGTAGGCCAGGATACCGAAGTAGCAGATTAGAGTGCGATTTGGGTATTACCCACCGCGTTCATTAATTGAAAAAAAAAAAAAGAATTTTATCTAGTAATTTATTTGTTTCTCCTCGTTTACGCCCGCCGTGTATCGCGTTCGCGATTCAAAAACGATCTGTCGTCCCCGATCTGTCTCCGCTACCGCCGACGTCCCAGCTGATGTCGGGTCACTCTACTCTCTTGAAGGGGAGCAGGCGCGAGGGGGAATCCCACCCTCCCCCCCAAGGGGCGTGCCGCCCAGAAGAAAGGAGCCCAGCTGTGGCCTGTTTAGGCCGTTCACCCCAGCGCGTCCCCCTCCCGCAGCGGTGATTCTAATAATCTGTCGAGCCCGACAGAAAAAACAAACATTCATTACGCCCTTCACACCGGGACTGTCAACATTCAGGGTGCAGGCCCCTTTTTCCCCTTTTTTTTTTTTTTGGCGCTTCTCTTTTTTTTTGCTTTTTTTTTTTAAAGTATTTTGTTCGTTTTATTTTTAGGGTTGCATAAAAAAAAACAAGGGTTTAAAAAAAACTGACTCAGATAATAATGTCAATTTATCATTTTTAATTTTCCCATTAAATTTTTTTTTCTTTAAATTTTTTTAATTGCCTTTGTCACAGACGTCCGTCCAAAACCTAAATTTCGGGTCACCCGTCCCCGGCTAGGGCAATTCCAACGGTAGGTGGGGGCGTGCAAAAAATTTCCCGGGGGCTCGTTAGTATCTTTGATCCCCCATAAAACCCCTAAAATTTTAATTTTGTCTTAAATAAATATTTTACGAATTACTGTGTATTGCTGCGACAAATTAAATTTGAATTTTTTATAATATTAAGCAAAAATGGATGGAAGGACGTTGCTACGGGGGTTAATTATTTGTGGACTTTTAATGATATCATTTGGGATTTGTATTCTGTTTGTAGTGTTACTTTTTTTTTGTCTTGTTTGTGGAAAAAATTTGTGCGCGTTTCAAAAAAAACTTGAAACCCATAATTATTCAAAATGCGGGACGAATCGGGTGAACGTGGGAGGTGATGACGCTCGGGGACCAGTCTGCGCATGAAATCCCCTTTAAATGATCCATGAGTTCTAAAAACAAGCGAGAATTTAAAAAATTTAAAAAATCAAATTAAAAAGAACCAGATTTCAAGTAGGGGGGAAATGGACGAAAAATTAATTTGCGTTTTTCAGAACACGAGAAAAGTGTCGGAAGATTTGATGATTGTTGTTTAGATAACCAATCCGCAAAATTTGAAAAATTTGGGAAAAAAGGGTTCGACCATGAAATCGGATCACTAAAAAATCAACTCGAGGGTAGGTGGGGGAAAAATTGAGAACCCCGTTGAAATAGGTCAAAAATTTGGGGGAATTAAAAGGACCAAAACGAAAAAAAATTTAAAAAAACCACAGTCTGAAATTCACCAAAAATTACGGCATGCGACAATAAAATAGAGGCTTTTGGGAGTCAGTAAATGGAAACATTGCCGGGGTTCCCCGGGAAATAAACCCAAAAAATTCCTGGGTTGGAAACAAAACTTCACTCTAAGTTAGTCAAATTCAAAAAGGGTAGAAAAATTGAAAGATAGGTGATAGTAGTGGGGAAAGTTTCGGGGAAAGGAAACTAAACTAAAAAAAAGAAATAGAAAAAAATGATTAATCTGGAAAAAGGAAAAAGTAGAAAAAGAAAATCATCCAAACGAACGCGTCTGCTGGTTTTTTATTTTTCGGGGCCCCCCCAATCTTTGTTTTTCTGGGAAATCGACGAAAATCCAAATTTTTTTTGGATCGTGCCGAAAATTTTTGATTTGAAAAAGGCGGTACCGCCCCCCCAAAAAGTTTATGCGGAACTTTTCGGGAAACCCCCACACTGGCTCACTGCTTAACCCCTTTTTCCGGCCCGGGGAATTTCGAACTCTTTTTCTTTCACGTTACGGGGAGAGACGACGTTCAGTTCGAGAGAAAAATTTCGAAGTAGATGGATAAGCGAAGGAACCAATCATATTTGATTACGCCAGGGAAAAAAATTTCGGCTATTAAACTAGGGATCCGACGACAGATGATAAAAGATTATCGGCCCCTAACCCCTTTCCATTACGTGCAAAACCTTATTAACATGACGTTTTGAAATCGATTTTTTCAAAATTGCTGGCGAATTTGATAGAACGGGTAAAACCCTTATGAAAAAATTGGGACCGAAATCACGGGTTTTTCCCCCGGGGGAAGATAATCGGAAAAAAGGCGTCGGGCGCCGTGTTTCGGGGTCAGAGGAAGGGGGAACAACTCCCGTCCGCCACCAAACTCAAATGACCGTAATAATAACACAACTGTAGGAATGGACATCAGGATTCCAAAGACCGAGTCCGTAAAACTAAAACCCTTTTGGGTTTTTGGGTATGGGGGTTCCAAACGAATTATCTCAGAGATACCAATATTAATATTGTCACAATTATGCCGCCTAAACGACGACTTGAATGAACCTGTCAAAAACGGCGAGAAAATGTCCGGGGGAGTTTTTTTTGAAAATCTTAGTTAACTTTTATAGACACTGGCAGTGAAATCAGTGCAATTTCTAGGAAGTTCTACTCAAAAATATTAAGCGAGCGTTCAATACCAACTCTGCCCACTATTAAATGTTTTTTTTTATTGGAGTGGAAAAAAAAAATAAACCAATTACTATGCATTTGCCCTTTAAAAAATCGGAAATTTTTTTGTTCCATGTTTGATCATAGAGGATCTGAATTAGACGTTCAGGGGTTTATTTTTGGGGGAAAAAAATGGGGTGTGGATTTTTTTAGGGAAACTTGTGAGCTTCGGTGAGAATAGGAAATTGTAATCAAGGGCGACGGGGATGACAAAATGAAATCGGCATTTCATGCGCGTCCCGGGTATGGGGATGACGGGTGGGGGCATAAGCCGTGTCCCCATAATGACTTTTCTGACCGAACGGTCCCAGCTGCAAAAAAATGCTTCTCAAATATGTAAAAGTTTTTGATCTCCTGTACGTCCTATTAAAGACTTTTGCTTTCGAATTGGGGCACCGATGATTACCTTTAAAAAAAAATTCCCCTTCCACAGTCGTGGGGGAAATAGATCAAACTGTTAAAACTATGCTTAGCGGGGGATTTGAAAAACTGTAAAAGCTTATTGAACCCCATTTAGTGGTAAAAAAAAAAAGACGGGGGGAAGGTTTGTTTTAATGCTCGACGGATCAACGAGGGTTTCTATCCCAGAAAACGGGCCCTCAGAACACTGATGAAATTTTATGGAAATTTAATAAAAAAAAAGATTTTTCCTTTAGATTTTTAAGCTCGTATTGGCAAATTTCAATTACCCCGACGAAAAAATTCCGGGGTTTTTACAACGGGTTGACGTACGTCTGGAAAGAATGCCAGGAAGGGGAAGCCCTCGTAAAGAACCCCTACCACTTTCCCTAGGTGACAAAATACTTGTGGGCCCTAAGTTAGTGATCAGCCTGTGGGGTTTTTCCATAAATTTTTTCCCCACGGGCCATTTGTTATTGAAACGATTCCGTGCCCAAATGTATGCCTCTTAAAAAAAACGGATGGGCTCCCCGCAGGAAGTACAATTTTTAATTTGCGACCATTTAAAGGGTTTAAAATATTCGTAGATTTTATTTAAACCCATTGACAATCTCTGACATAATTCTTCGTACCTTGGGGTCCCGGGTTTTCGGTCTTGTGTCGCTGGAAAATTTGGGAAAAATTTTATTTAATTATTTTATTCTGATTAAATAGTAGTTAATATTCTTTTTTTTTTATTTAAGTAAAAGGGTTTGCAAATTTTTTCTTGAAAATTGAATTTGTTTGATTCATTTTTTTTTTTTAATTATTCAATTATGAATCTAAAATTTTAAGTTTTTTTTTTTTTCAACGGGTAAAAACCCTTTAATTTTCAAAATTACAATTCTTCAAACCCGATTTTATCTCTATCCCAAGGGGGGGGAAATGTGACGTAACCGAAAATTTGGGTTAAAAAAAAAAATACATTTATTTTGTTTTCTGTTCAGAAGCGTGCTGCCCCAACCGGCGACCAAAAACACTTGCACGGCCATCTCGCTCCTTTCCCGGCGGGTGTAGTGTTTGTAACGCCTCCGAAAACCCTCGGGGCCACCGACCAGGCTCCACGCGGGCGGCGGCGACCGCTCCGTGTTTTTTTGGAAGGTGGAGAAGGGGTTTTTGAAAAATTTCCCTCAAAATTACCGACAAGACGCGTAATCTGATTGGGGAATATTTTTCGGCGTAGTAACTTTCGCCCCGTAACAAAAGTCTTCCAAATTTTTTGAAACTGAAAATTTATGGAAATTAAAGAGGTTCGGGGGGCGAGACGCGCTGAGGGCGACAGAAGCGGGGGTCTTTTTGGGCAGAGAGGCGCGGGGGCGCCGTCTGGGGGACAGAGGCGGGACGCTCATGTTGTACGGGTGTGGGACCCGGAGGTCATCCGAGTTTGTAGGCGCAGGATAGGGGAAATAGCATGATTAGGTGGGTTTTGGTATTTTCGCACCCCGTTCATTAGATTGAAAAAAAAAAGAACTTTTTCATAATGTTTTTGTTTCTCTGCTCGTTTCGCCCGCGCCGTGTATCCAAGTTGCGATTACGAAATTTCGATCTGTCGTCCCGATCTGTCGTCCCCCTACCGCCGACGTCCCAGCTGATGTCGTGGGCCTCTCCCCTTGAATGGGGGAGGCGCGAGGGAATCCCCCTCCGCCCTAAAGGGCGTGCCGTCCCGAAGAAAGGGCCCAGCTGTTTGCCGTTTTGGGGCCGTTCACCCCACCCTCCTCCTGCCGCAGCGGTGATTCTAATAATCTGTCGAGCTCCCCAAAACAAAACAAAAATTCATTACGCCCTTCAGGCTTACCTGGACTTTGTCAACATTCAGAAGGTGCAGGCCGCGCATTGGCCCCCCTTTTTTTTTTATTTGTTAGCGCATTTTTTTTGCTTTATTTGTTTTTAAATAATTTGATCGTTTTGTTTTAATTGCATGAAAAAAAAAAAGGGTTTAAAAAAAAAATGAGCTCAGATAATAATGTCAATTTATCATTTTAATTTCTTAAATTTTTTTTTGTCTTTAAACTTTTTTTCAATTACCCTGTCCGAGCCACGTCCGTCCACAACCTAAATTTCAGGTCTACCGTCACCTGGAGCTGCCGGCAATTCACAAGGTGGGGCGTCCAAAAATATATATATATATATATATATATATATATATATAATTACAATATGATCTACCTATACAGTTTTGGCTCATTCCCGGGTGACACTTCCATAATGGCAACTGACAACGAACCAGAAGAAACATCATTTACTAAACCATCTGGGCAAACCAAAATATGGTTCAATACTTGGGGATAAAATAAAAAAAATGAAATAAACAAATCCCTTTTACTATGAATAAGGAACTTTTCCCCCCCACAACTAAATCATCTTGATCTACCAAAAAAAGTGAAATACCTAGGGAAAACCTAGACAGAAAACTCAAAGGAAACACAAATTTTACACAAACGGAAGGAACTACAAAAAAAATACAAACAACTATACTGGTTGCTGGGAAAATCTTTTGGGTACAGACAATAATTTTTTAAATTTCAAATTATTCTTGAAACCAATCTGGACATACTGCATACAGCCTGGGACTCTACCTGCTGGTCAAATATTAAACCATACAGAATTCCCAAACCAAAGGGTTTTGAGAGACATTGCTAGTGCTCCCCGGGACATCCAAAAAACATGCTACATAATGATTTTGATACCAAAGTACAACAAAAAATTAAAAGTTTAGCTATAAATATGTCAGTAAACTGAAAACCATAAAAAAGTACTAAATAAATTTACGAAATAGTTTAGAAGTCAAAAAACGAAAAGTTCAAACCATTGGATTTGCCAAAAGATTTTAAAATGACAGTAGTGATAATCTTTAAAAAAATCAACACCAAATGTTTTTAACATTACAAGTGTGTAAATGATAAAAGGGAAAATCACCAGTGGGTACTCTCTATCAAGTTGTATTTTTTAACATTATATTTATTTTTGTTTTGTTTTGAACAGATTGTAAATTTACAGATTTAAATTTAAAAAATATAGGGATTGGGGAAAGCAAAGCCCGGCAGGAGGGTTAAGGCCTTAATTTATTAATAAGAAAGTTCTACGTTATGTTTTCAATTAAATTATTATTTTGTATTTATCTAGTTTTATGAAAAATTAAACCGAATAAAAAGTCTAAGAAATGAACCTTAATAAATGAAATATATTGAAAAATATTTGATTTTGAAAGAAATTTTTTAATCGATTTTATGTTTATTGGAAATGTCTGAAGAGGTCTCTGAGATGTACTGGGATGTTGAAGTGCTACATCAACAATTCAAGTTCATTCTCTAGAGAAAAATGGAATAATTTATAAAGGAATGATTTAATTATCTCAAATACTTTTGGAAGTATGTTTTAACTGCGACTTTGCGACTGAAAATGTCATATGAGAAAAAGGCCATTTTAATCTTTATCACAAAGGTCCATAACCGTACGTAAATGTAAAAAAAAACTAAAATATCACAAAAACGAAAGCAGGTAGAAAACGCGTATTGAAGCCTTTAAAAGAAAATAAATCGGTGTTCAATAACTGAAAATTAGAAAATGGACAATTTCACGATGTATTAAATTTTCAGATGTAAAGCTGCTTTAAGGAAGTAGAAGGGGGCGGATGTACAGAATGCAGAAGTCAAGTAGTTCTGTTGTTTAAAGTTGAATTGCTTCACCATCCCGGGTGGGAAATCGAGGAAGGATCCATAAATGTAGAATTCTAGTCTCTAGGATTCATATTCAGACAATGGTGCATTCACAAAATAAGTTTCCTATTTTTACTTTTAAAATAACGCATTGACGCGTGTAAATTGCGCATGCGTAAAAGATCTTTTACGTATCAATAATGTCCGGCCGGACAGGTCCAGCCGGTGTCGTAGCGCGCAATAGTAGCCCCAAACGATAGCGTCTATTCGTTCCCGCCCCCTGGAAGGTTTAGTGTATGATAAAGTTCCTTAATGCACAACCCATCGCGCCGCTCAAAATTAATCGTCAGCTCTTACTGGCATGCTTACTGCAGATATTGTGCTGCTCCAGGACAATGCTCGTCCCCATACGGTGCGACAAACAGCAACCGTTCTGCAGGAATTCGGCTGGGATCTGTTTGATCATCCCCCATAGAGCCCCGATATGGTACATTTTTCCCGCTCCTGCAGCATTCCTGTTCTCCCGCCAGCGTTTTCATAACGACGAAGAGCTGAAATCGATTGTCAGGCTGTTCCCGTTGCAGATGGCACACTTTTACGAGACACGTGTTCAAAGTTAATCCCATGATATGACAAGTGTCAATTTGTGTGGTGCTG
>CAXIVR010000316.1:0-68511 GCA_964035755.1 Teleogryllus oceanicus | reverse complement strand
AATTTTGAAGAAACTCTTCTATTTCAAGCATTTTTCGTAAATTCAGCAAAATGGAAAATCCTAGGTCAAAACTTCGAAGAAAGAGCGTTTCCCCGTCTCTTCACAATGGAAATTTCAGCCTCGTAGGGCTTGTAGTTTACGAGATACAGCCATTTGAAGATTTCAATTTTGTTACATAGTAAAAAATAATCAAAACTACCGTCGTTACTAAAAACACGATTGTAATTAAAATTTTGAAAGAGAACTCTTCTAATTAAAGCATTTTCCTTAATTCAGCCAAAAATGTGAAAATCCGATGTCAAAACTTCAAAAAAGAGGCGTTTCCCCGTCTCTTCACTATGGAAATTTCAGCCTCGTAGGGCTTATAGTTTACGAGATACAGCCATTTAAAGATTTCCATTGCGTTTACATAGTAACAAATAATCAAAACTACCGTCGTTACAAAAAATACGATTGTAATTAAAATTTTGAAAGAGAACTCTTCTATTTAAAGCATTTTTAGTAATTTCAGCAAAAAATAGAAAATCCTAGGTCAAAACTTCGAAAAAGAGGCGATTCCGTCTCTTTACTATAAATTTCAGCCTCGTAGGGCTTGTAGTTTACGAGATACAGCCATTTAAAGATTTCAATTTTGTTTACATAGTAAAAGTCAATCAAAACTACCGTCGTTACAAAAAATACGATTGTAATTAAAATTTTGAAGAACTCTTCTATTTAAAGCATTTTTCGTAAATTCAGCAAAATTGAAAGTCCTAGGTCAAAACTTGAAAAAAAAAGGCGATTCCCCCTCTTTTACTATAGAAATTTCAGCCTCGTAGGGCTTATAGTTTACGAGATACAGCCATTTAAAGATTTCAATTTCGTTTACATAGTAAAAAATAATCAAAACTACCGTCGTTACTAAAAATACGATTGTAATTAAAATTTTGAAGGATAACTCTTCTATTTCAAGCATTTTTCGTAATTTCAGCCAAAAATGAAAATCCTAAGTCAAACTTCGAAAAAGAGCGATTCCGTCTCTTCCTATGGAAATTTCAGCCACGTAGGGCTTGTAGTATACAGAATACAGCCATTTAAAGATTTCAATTTTGTTTACATAGTAAAAATAATCAAAACTACCGTCGTTTCTAAAAATACGATTGTAATTAAAATTTTGAAAGGAACTCTTCTATTTAAAGCATTTTTCGTAAATTCAGCAAAAAATGAGAAAATCCTAGGTCAAAACTTCGAAAAAAGAGGCGATTCCTGTCTCTTCACTATGGAAATTTCAGCCTCGTAGGGCTTATAGTTTACGAGATAGAGCCATAAAAAGATTTCAATTTCGTTTACATAGTAAATAATCATCAAAACTACCGTCGTTACAAAAATACGATTGTAATTAAAATTCTAAAAGAGAACTCTTCTATTTATCGCATTTTTCGTAACTTCAGCAAAATTGAGAAAGTCCTAGGTCAAAACTTCGAAAAAGAGCGATTCTGTCTATTTACTATGGAAATTTAAGCCTCGTAGGGCTATAGTTTACGAGATACAGCCATTTAAAAATTTCAATTTCGTTTACATAGTAAAAAATAATCAAAACTACCGTCGTTTCTAAAAATACGATTGTAATTAAAATTTTGAAGAGAACTCTTTTATTTAAAGGATTTTTGTAAATTCAGCAAAAATTAGAAAATCCTAGGTCAAAACTTTGAAAAAGAGGCGATTCCCGTCTATTCACTAGGGAAATTTGAGCCTCGTAAGGCTTATAGTTTACGAGATACAGCCATTTAAAGATTTCAATTTCGTTTACATAGTAAAAATAATCAAAACTACCGTCGTTACTAAAAATACGATTGTAATTAAAATTTTGAAGGAGAACTCTTCTATTTCAAGCATTTTTCATGTTCAACCAAAATGGAAAATCCTAGGTCAAAACTTCAAAAAAAGAAATGATTCCGTCTCTTCCTATGGAAATTTTAATACGTAGGGCTTATGTCTCTACAGATACGACCATTTAAAAAGATTTCAATTTTATTTATAGTAAAAATAATCAAAACTACCGTCGTTTCTAAAAATGCGATTGTAATTAAAGATTTTGAAAGAGAACTCTTCTATTTTAAAGCATTTTTCGTAAATTCAGCAAAAAATAGAGAAAGTTCAGTCAAAACACAGAAAAGAGCGATTCCGTCTATTCACTGCATTTCAGCAACCTCATGAACTTATAATTTACGAATACAGCCATTTAAGACACTTCAATTTCGTTCACATAGTAAAAATAATTAAACTACCGTCGTTTCTAAAAGTACGATTGTAATTAGGGTACGAAGAGAAACTTTTTCTATTTCAGCATTTTTCGTAAATTCAGCCAATAATATGAGAAATCATGGTCAAATTTTCGAAAAAAGAGTGATTCTCGTCTATTCACTATGGAAATTTCAGCCTCGTAGGGCTTGTAATTTGAGATACAACCATTTAAAGATTTCCAATTTTGTTACATAGTAAAAATCAATCACAGCTACCGTCGTTACAAAATACGCTTGTAATTAAAATTTTGAAAGAACTCTTCTTTAAAGCATTTTTCGTAAATTCAACAAAAAATAGGAAATCCTAGATCAAAACTTCGAAAAGAGCGATTCCATCTATTCAATATAAAATTTCAGCTCCTTAAGCTTATAGTTTACGAGATATAGAGCCATTTAATTTCAATTTCGTTTACATAGTAAATAATCATCAAAACTACCGTCGTTAAAAATACGATTATAATTAAAATTTTGAAAACTTTTCTATTATCGCATTTTTCGTAAATTCAACAAGAGTAGAGAAAGTCCTGTCAAAACTTCCGAAAAGAGGCGATTCCTTCTATTTACTATAGATTTCAGCCTCATAGAGCTTATAGTTACGAATACAGCCATTAAGATTTCAATTTTATTTTATAGTAAAAAATAATCAAAACTACCGTCGTTCTAAAATTCGATTGTAATTAAAATTTGAAAGAACTCTTCTATTTAAAGCATTTTTGTAAATTCCAGCAAAAAATAGAAAATCTAAGTCAAAACTGAAAAAAGTCGATTCCGTCTATTCACTGAAATTTGAGCCTCATGGGCTTATAGTTTACAGAGATACAGCCATTTCAAAATTTCAATTTCGTTTACATACTAAAATAATCAAAACTACACATCGTTACTAAAAATACGATTATAATTAAAATTTTGAAAGAAAGAACTCTTCTATTTCAAGCATTTTTCGTAAATTCAGCGAAAATGAAAATCCTGGGGTGAAACTGAAAAGAAGCTGATTCCTGTCTCTTCACTATGGAAATTTCAGCCTCGTAGGGCTTATAGTTTACGAGATAGAGCCATATAATGATTTCAATTTCGTTTACATGGTAAATAATCATCAAAACTACCGTCGTTACAAATAATACGATTGTAATTAAAATTCTGAAAGAGAATTCTTCTATTTATCGCATTTTTTTGTAAATTCAGCAAAAATTAGAAATCCTAAGTCAAAACTTCGAAAAAGAGCGATTCCCGTCTATTCACTAGAAATTTGAGCCTCGTAGAGATATAGTTTACGAGATACAGTAATTTAAGAATTTCAATTTCGTTTACATAGTAAAATAATCAAAACTACCGTCGTTCCTAAAAATACGATTGTAATTAAAATTTTGACGGAGAACTCTTCTATTTCAAGCCTTTTTTCGTAAATTCAGCAAAATGAAAATCTGAGTCAAAACTTCGAAGAAAGAGCGATTCATCTCTTCTGACCAAATTTCAATATATTAGGGCTTGTAGTTTTACGAGATACAGCCATTTGAAGATTTCAATTTTTATTACATAATGTAAAATAATCAAAACTAATCATTACTAAAAATACGGTGTAATTAAAATTTTTGAAAGAACTCTTCTAATTGAAGCATTTTCTTAATTCAGCAAAATGCTTAAGAAATCAGTTATCAAAACTTCGAAAAAGAGGAGCGATTCCCATCTCTTCTGATAAATTTCAGCCTCGTAGGGCTTATAGTTTACGAGATACAGCCATTTACAGATTTCCATTGCGTTTTACATAGTAAAAAATAATTAAAACTACCGTCGTTACAAAAAATACTATTGTAATTAAAAATTTGAATGAGAACTCTTCTATTTAAAGCATTTTTTAGTAATTTCAGCAAAAAATGAAAATTATTAGTCAAAACTTCCAGAAAAAAAGAGGCGATTCCAAATCTCTTCACTATGAAATTTCGGCCTACGTAGAGCATGGTTTACGGATACAGCCATTTAAGATTTCAATTTTGTTTACATAATAAAAGTCAATCAAACTTCAATCATTATAAATACGATTGTAATTAAAATTTTGAAAGAACTCTTCTATTTAAAAGCATTTTTCGTAAATTCAGCAAAATTGAGAAAGTCTAGGTGAAAACTTACGAAAAAGAGGCGATTCCCTCTTTTTACTATAGAAATTTCAGCCTCGTAGGGCTTATAGTTTACGAGATACAGCCATTTAAAGATTTCAATTTCGTTGACATAGTAAAAAATAATCAAAACTACCGTCGTTACTAAAAATACGATTGTAAATAAAATTTTGAAGGAGAACTTTTCTTTCAAGCATTTTTTCGTAAATTCAGCAAAAAAATGAGAAAATCCTAGATCAAAACTGAAAAAGAAGTGATTCCCGTCTGGCTTCACTATGGAAATTTCAGCCTCGTAGGAGCTTATAGATTACGAGATACAGCCATTAAAAGATTTCAATTTCGTTTATATAGTAAAAATAAATCAAAACTACACTGCGTTACTTAAATACGATAGTAATTAAAATTTTGAATGAGAACTCTTCTTTTTGAAGCAATTCTTCGTAAATTCAGCAAAAAATGAGAAAATCCTAGGTCAAAACTTCGAAAAAAGAGGCGATTACCGTCTATTCACTATGGAAATTTTTGCCTCGTAGGGCTTATAGTTTACGGATACAGCCATTAAGATTTCAATTCGTTGACATAGTAAAAAATAATCAAAACCTGCATCGTTACTAAAAATACGATTGTAATTAAAATTTTTGAAGGAAGGAGAACTCTTCTATTTCAAGCATTTTTCATGCAAATTCAGCAAAAAATGAAAATCCTGGGTCAAAACTTCGAAAAAGACGCGATTCCCGTCTCTTCACTGGAAATTTCAGCCTCGTAGGGCTTGTAGTTTCTGAGATACAGCCATTTAAAGATTTCAATTTTGTTGCATGGTAAAAATAATCTAAAACTAAATCGTTTCTAAAAATACGATTCCATAATTAAAATTTTAAAGAGAACTCTTCCTATTTTAAGCATTTTTTCAATAAATTCTACAAAAATGAGAAAGTTCTAGTCGAACTTCGAAAAAGAGGCGATTCCGTCTATTCCACTGAAATTTCAGCCTCATGGGAAAACTATAGTTTACGAGATACAGCTATTTAAAGACTTCAATTTCGTTTACATAGTAAAAATAATCAAAACTTCACCAATCGTTACTAAAAATACGATTATAATTAAAATTTTGAAGGAAACTCTTCTATTTAGAAGCATTTTTTTAATAAATTCAATAAAAGTCTAAATCTAAAGTCAAAACTGAAAAAGAGGCCTATTCCCGTCTATTCACTGTGGACATTTCAGCCCTCAGCCAGGAAACATGATTGAGATACAGCCATTTAAATATTTCAATTTTGTTTACATAGTAAAAAATAATCAAAACTACCGTCGTTACAATAAATACCATTGTAATTAAAATTTTGAAAGAGAACTCTTCTATTTAAAGAATTTTATCGTAAATTCAGCAAAAATTGAGAAAGTCCTAGGTCAAAACTTTGAAAAAGGGCAATTCCCCTCTATTTAGCAAATTTCAGCCTCGTAGGGCTTATAGTTAACAGATACAGCCATTTCAAGATTTCAATTTCGTTTACACATATTAAAAATAATCAAAACTACCGTCGTTACTAAAATACGATTGTAATTAAAATTTTGAAGGATAACTCTTCTACAACAAGCATTTTCGTAAATTCAATAAAAATGGTAATCTAGGTCAAAACTTCTGAAAAAGGAAAGCAGTTCCCATCTATTCGCTATGGAAATTTCAGCCTCGTAAGACATAATCTTGAATGCAATATTTAAAGATTTCAATTTTGTTACATAGTAAAATAATCAAAACTACCGTCGTTACAAAAATACGATTACAATTAAAATTTTGAAAGACTCTTCTATTTAAAGCATTTTCGTAAATTCAGCAAAAATGAAAGTTCTGATCAAGGCTTCGAAAAAGGAAGCGATTCCCGTCTATTCCATGAAATTTCAGCCTCGTAGGGCTTATAGTTTACGAGATACAGCCATTTAAAACTTCCCAATTTGTTTATATAGTAAAATAATTAAAACTACCGTTGTTTCTAAAATACGATTGTAATTAAAATTTTGAAGAACTTTTCTAGCCTAAGCATTTTTCATAAATTCAGCCAATAATGAAATCATAGGTCGTTCGAAAAAGGGCGATTCCCGTCTATTCACTGCCATTCCAGCCTCGTAGGGCTTATAGTTTACGGATACAGCCATTTAAAAATTTCAAATTTCGTTACATATTAAAAAATAATCAAAACTACCGTCGTTTCTAAAAATACGATTATGTAATTAAAATTTTGAAGGAAGAACTCTTCTATTTCAAGCATTTTTCGTAAATTCAACAAAAATAGAAAGTCTAAGTCAAAACTGAAAAAAAGAAACAATTCCCCTCTACTGCCATTTGAGCCTCGTAGGAGCTTATAGTTTGAGATACAGCCATTTAAAGATTTCAATTTCGTTTATATTAAAAAATAATCAAAACTACCGTCGTTACTAAAAATACAGTTATAATTACAAAATTTTGAAGGAGAACTCTTCTATTTCAAGCATTTTTCGTAAATTCAGCAAAAATGAGAAAATCTAGGTCAAACTTCGAAAAAGAGGCGATTCCTGTCTCTTCACTATGAAATTTCAGCCTCGTAGGGCTTATAGTTTACAGATAGAGCCATATAAAGATTTCAATTTCGTTCATAGTAAATAATCATCAAAACTACCGTCGTTACAAAAATACGATTGTAATTAAAATTCCTGAAAGAACTCTTCTATTTATCGCATTTTCCTTAACTAGCAAATTAGAAAGTCTAAGTCAAGGCTTCAAAAGGGGCCATTCCTGTCTATTACTACTGAAATTCTGGCCTCGTAAGAACATAGTTTACGAGATACAATAATTTAAGATTTCAATTTCGTTTACATAGTAAAAAATAATCAAAACGACCGTCGTTTCTAAAAATACGATTGTAGTCAAT
Organism: Teleogryllus oceanicus; assembly: GCA_964035755.1. Classification (NCBI taxonomy): domain Eukaryota; kingdom Metazoa; phylum Arthropoda; class Insecta; order Orthoptera; family Gryllidae; genus Teleogryllus; species Teleogryllus oceanicus. Next base: position 61,215 of record CAXIVR010000316.1, on the reverse strand, counting down.
TTTGAAGAAAATTCTTTTATTTAAAGTTTTTATAAATTCAGCAAAAAATTAGAAATCCTAGGTCAAAACTTCGAAAAAGAAACGATTCCCGTCTATTCACTAGAAATTTGAGCCTCGTAGAACTTATGGATTTGAGATACAGCCATTTAATTTCAATTTCGTTTACATAGTAAAAATAATCAAAACTACCGTCGTTACTAAAAATACGATTGTAATTAAGATTTACGAAGGAGAACTCTTCTATTTCAAGCATTTTTCATGCATTCACCAAAATGAAAATCCTAGGTCAAAACTGAAAAGGAATGATTCCCGTCTCTTCACTATGAAATTTCAACCTCGTAGGGCTTGCCAGTTAACAGATACCACGTGTTTAGAGATTTCAATTTTGTTACACCAGTAAAAAATAATCAAACCTACCGTCGATATAAAGCGCGATTGTAATTAAAATTTTGAAGAACTCTTCTAATTAAAGCATTTTTTCAGCAATTCAACCAAAAAATGTGAAATCAATCAAAACTTCAAAAAAAAGGGAGGCGATTCCATCTCTTCACTATGGATTTCAACCTCGTAGGGCTTATAGTTTACGAGATACAGCCATTTAAAAGATTTCGATTGCGTTTTACATAGTACAAATAATCAAAACTACCGTCGTTACAAAAAATACGATTGTAATTAAAAATTTGAATAAGAACTCTTCTATTTAAAGCATTTTTTAGTAATTTCAGCAAAAAATGAGAAAATCCTAGGTCAAAACTTCGAAAAAGAGCGATTCCCGTCTATTCACAGAAATTTCAGCCTCGTAGGGCTCATAGTTTACAGAGATGACCATTTAAGTTTCCAATTTCGTTGACATAGTAAAAATAATCAAAACTACAAATCATTACTAAAAATACGATAGTAATTAAAATTTTTAAGAGAACTCTTCTATTTCAAGCATTTTTATAAATTCAATAAAAATACGAAAAATCCACAAATTAAAACTGAAAAAGAGGCGATTACCGTGCTTATGCACTATGGAAATTTCAGCCTCGTAGGAACTATAGTTTACGAGATACAGCCATTTAAGATTTCAATTTCGTTGTATGTGTGAATAATCAAAACTACCATCGTTACTAAAAAAATACGATTGTAATTAAAATTTTAAGAGAACTCTTCTATTTCAAAGCATTTTTCGTAAATTCAGCCAAAAATAAGAAAACCTAGGTCAAACTTCGAAAAGAGAGCGATTCCGTCTCTTCACTATAGATATTTCAGCCTCGTAAGACTTGTAGTTTACAGATACAGCCATTTAAAGATTTCAATTTGTTCATAGTAAAATAATCAAAACTACCGTCGTTACAAAAATACGATTGTAATTAAAATTTTGAAAGAGAACTCTTCTATTTAAAAGCATTTTTCGTAAATTCAGCAAGAAATTGAGAAATCCTATATCAAACTTCGAAAGAGGAGATTCCCCTCTATTTACTATGAAATTTCAGCTATATCGTAGGGCTTATGGTTACAGATACAGCCATTTAAGTTTCAATTTCGTTTACATAGTAAAATAATCAAAACTACCATCGTTACAAAAATACGATTGTAATTAAAATTTTTTTGAAGGAAGAACTCTTCTCTTCAAGCATTTTTCGTAAATTCAGCCAAAAATAGAAATCCTAGGTCAAACTTCAAAAAAGAGGCGATTCCCGTCTATTCACTATGGAAATTTCAGCCTCGTGGGCTTGTAGTTTGAGAGATACAGCCATTTAAGATTTCAATTTTGTTTATAGTAAAAAATAATCAAAACTACCGTCATTACAAAAAATACGATTATAATTAAAATTCTTTGAAAAATCTTCTATTTAAAGCATTTTTGTAAATTCAGCAAAAATTGAGAAAGTCCTAAGTCAAAACTTCGAAAAAGAGGCAATTCCCTCCTGCAAATTTCAGCCTCATGGGGCTCATAGTTTACGGATACAGTCATTTAAGATTTCAATTTCATTACATAGTAAAAAATAATCAAAACTACGTCGTTACTAAAAAATACGATTGTAATTAAAATTTTGAAGGAGAACTCTTCTATTTCTAAGCATTTTTCGTAAATTCAATAAAAATGAGAAATCCTGAGTCAAAACTTCAAAAAAGAGAGAGACTAAATGTATTCACTATGGAAATTTCAACTCATGGCGCATGATTTTACGAGATACAGCCATTTAAGATTTCAATTTGTTTATAGTAAAAATAATCAAAACTGCCGTCGTTACAAAAATACGATTGTAATTAAAATTTTGAAAGAAAACTCTTCCTTTAAAGCATTTTTCGTAAATTCAGCAGAAAATGAGAAAATCCTAGATAAAACTTCGAAAAAGAAATTCCATCTATTCAGTAGAAATATTAGCTTCATCTGGGCTTATGATTCCGAGATACAGCCATTTAGGAATTTCAATTTCGTTTATAGTAAAATAATCAAAATTACCGTCATTACTAAAATAATTCTAATTAAAATTTTTGAATGAGAACTCTTCTATTTGAAGCAATTTTTCGTAAATTCAGCAAAAAATGAAAAAATCCTAGGTCCAAAACTTCAGAAAAAAGAGGCGATTCCCGTCTATTCACTATGGAAGTTTCAGCCTCGCTAGGGCTTATTAGTTACGAGATACAGCCATTAAAAGATTTCAATTTCGTTATATAGTAAAAAATAATCAAAACTACTGGGTGATGCCAAATACGATTATAATTAAAATTTTGAATGAGAACTCTTCTTTTTGAAGCAATTCTTCGTAAATTCAGCAAAAATGAGAAAATCTAGGTCAAAGTTCCAAGAAAAGACCAGTTTCCCGTTTATTCACTATATAAATTTCAGCCTCGTAGGGCTTATAGATTACGAGATACAGCCAATTAAGATTTCAATTTCGTTTACATAGTAAAAAATAATCAAAACTCACTGTCATTACTAAAAATTCAGATTGTAATTAAATTTGAATGGGAGACTCTTCTATTTAAAGCAATTTTTCGTAAATTCAGCAAAAATGAGAAATCCTAAGTCAAAACTTCGAAAAGAGAATGAATCCCCTCTGTACTATGGAAGTGAAACCTCATGGGAGCTTATGGTTACGAGATACAGCCATTTAAGATTTCAATTTTCGTTTTACATATTAAAAAATAATCAAAACTACCGTCGTTACAAAATACGATTGTAATTAAAATTTTGAAAGGAGAACTCTTCCACAAACATTTTTCGTAAATTCAGCCAAAAATGAAATCCTAAGTCAAAACTTCAAAAAAGAGGCGGTCCTGTCTCTTCCTGCCAAATTTCAGCCTCATGGGAGCTTATAGTTTACGAGATAGAGCCATATAAAGGAATTTCAATTTCGTTTTACATAGTAAAAAATAATCAAAACTACCGTCGTTACAAAAATACGATTGTAAATTAAAATTTTAAAAGAAACTCTTCTATTTAAAGCATTTTTCGTAAATTCAGCGAAAATAGAAAACCCTAGATCAAAACTTCGAAAAAAGAGGCGATTCCCGTCTATTCAGTAGGGAAATATTAGCTTCGTAGGGCTTATAGTTTACGAGATACAGCCATTTAAAGATTTCAATTTCGTTTACATAGTAAAAAATAATCAAAACTACCGTCGTTACAAAAAATACGATTGTAATTAAAATTTTGAAGAAGAACTCTTCTATTTAAAGCATTTTTTCGTAAATTCTTAAAATTGAAAGTCCTAGGTCAAAACTTCGAAAAAGATGGGATTCTATCTATTTACTATGGAATTTCAGCCTCATTAGGGCTTATAGTTTACGAGATACAGCCATTTTAAAGATTTCAATTTCGTTTACATAGTAAAGATAATCAAAACTACCGTCGTTACTAAAAATACGATTATGCAAATAAATTTTGAAGAACTCTTCTATTTCAAGCATTTTTCGTAAATTCAGCCAAAATGAAATCTAGGTCGAAACTTCAAAAAAAGAGGCGATTCCCGTCTATTCACTATGGAAATTTCAGCCTCGTAGGGCTTGTAGTTTACGAGATACAGCCATTTAAAGATTTCAATTTCGTTTACATAGTAAAAAATAATCAAAACTACCGTCGTTACAAAAATAAATGGATGATGAATTTTGAAGAACTCTTCTATTTAAAACATTTTCGTAAATTCAGAAGAAAATGAAAATCCTAGATCAAAACTTCGAAAAAAGAGGCGATTCCCGTCTATTCAGTAGGGAAATATTGGCTTCGTGGGGCTTATAGTTTACGAGATACAGCCATTAAAAGATTTCAATTTCGTTTATATAGTAAAAAATAATCAAAACTACCTGCGTTACTTAAAATACGATTGTAATTAAAATTTTGAATGAGAACTCTTCTTTTTGAAGCAATTCTTCGTAAATTCAGCAAAAAATGAAAATCCTAGTCAAAAGTTCGAAAAAGGCGATTCCCGTTTATTCACTATGAAATTTCGAGCCTCGTAGGACTTATAGTTACGAGATACAGTCACTTAAATATTTCAATTTCGTTTACATAGTAAAAAATAATCAAAACTACAGTCGTTACTAAAAATACGATTGTAATTAAAATTTTGAATGAGAACTCTTCTATTAAAAGCATTTTTTCGTAAATTCAGCAAAAAATGAGAAAATCTGAGGTCAAAACTTCGAAAAAAGAATGATTCCCGTCTATTCTATGGAAATTTCAGCCTCGTAGGGCTTATAGATTACGAGATACAGCCAATTAAAGATTTCAATTTCGTTTTACATAGTAAATAATAATAAAAACTACTGTCGTTACTAAAAATACGATTGTAATTAAATTTTAGATAGGACTCTTCTATTTAAAGCAATTTTTCGTAAATTCAATAAAAATGAAAAAATCTAGGTCAAAACTGAAAAAAGGCGATTCCCGACTATTTACTACTTAAAATTTCAGCCTCGTGAGGCTTATAAATTACGAGATACAGCCATTTTAAAGTTTTCAATTTCGTTTACATAGTAAATAATCAAAACTACCGTCGTTACTAAAAATACGATTGTAATTAAAAAAATTTTGAGCTGGACTCTTCTATTTAAAAGCAATTTCCGTAAAATTCAGCAAAAAATGAAAAGATCCTAGGTCAAAACTTCGAAAAAAAAGGCGATTCCCGACTATTTACTATGGAAATTTCAACCTCGTAGAGCTTATATTACGAGATACAGCCATTTAAGTTTTTAATTTCGTTTTGCATGGAAAAATAATCAAAACTACCGTCGTTACTAAAAATACGATTGTAATTAAAATTTTGAATGAGAACTCTTCTATTTAAAGCATTTTTTCGCAATATCAGCAAAAAATGAGAAAATCCTAGGTCGCAACGTCGAAAAAAGAGGCGATTCACTTCTATTCACTATGAAAATTTCAGACACGTAGGGCCCTTAAGATTACGTGATACAGCCATTTAAAGATTTCAATTTCGTTTATATAGTAAAAAATAATAAAACTACCGTCATTGTTACAAAAATACACGATTGTAATTAAAATTTTGAAGAACTCTTCTATTTAAGCATTTTTCGTAAATTGCAAAAAATTGAAAGTCCTAGGTCAAAACTTCGAAAAGATGCGAATCTATATTCATTCTGGAAATTTCAGCCTCGTAGGGCTTATAGTTTACGAGATACAGCCATTTAAAGATTTCAATTTCGTTTACATAGTAAAAAATAATCGAACTACCGTCGTTACTAAAAATACGATTGTAAATAAAATTTTTGAAGAACTCTTCTATTTCAAGCATTTTTCGTAAATTCAATAAAAAATGAGGAAATCCTAGGTCGAAACTTCAAAAAAAGAGGCGATTCCCGTCTATTCACTATGGAAATTTCAGCCTCGTAGGGCTTGTAGTTTACGAGATACAGCCATTTAAAGATTTCAATTTCGTTTACATAGTAAAAAATAATCAAAACTACCGTCGTTACAAAAATGATTATAGTGTAGTTTGAAGAACTCTTCTATTCATATTTTTCGTAAATTCAGCAGAAAATTAGAAAATCCTAGATCAAAACTTCGAAAAAAGAGGCGATTCCCGTCTATTCAGTAGGAAATATTAGCTTCGTAAAGACTTATAGTTACGAGATACAGCCATTTAAAGATTTCAATTTCGTTTACATAGTAATAATAATCAAGTAAATCGTTACTAAAAATACGTTTGTAATTAAAATTTTGAATGAGAACTCTTCTATTTGAAACAATTTTCAATAAATTCAGCAAAAATACAGAAAAAATCTAAGTCAAAACTGAAAAGGACCAATTCCCGTCTATTCACTATGGAAAATTAAGCCTCGTAGGAGACATAGATTACGAGATACAGCCATTAAAAGATTTCAATTTCGTTTATATAGTAAAAATAATCAAAACTACCTGCGTTACTTAAAATACGATTGTAATTAAAATTTTGAATGAGAACTCTTCTTTTGAAGCAATTCTTCATAAATTCAGCAAAAAATGAGAAAATCCTAGGTCAAAAGTTCGAAAAAAGAGGCGATTCCCGTTTATTCACTATGGAAATTTCAGCCTCGTAGGGCTTATAGATTACGAGATACAGCCACTTTAAAGATTTCAATTTCGTTTACATAGTAAAAAATAATCAAAACTACAGTCGTTACTAAAAATACGATTGTAATTAAAATTTTGAATGAGAACTCTTCTAACTAAAGCATTTTTCGTAAATTCAGCAAATGAGAAAATCTAGAGTCAAAACTGAAAAGAGAATGATTCCTGTCTATTCACTGTAAATTTCAGCCTCATGGGGGCTTATAGATTACGAGATACAGCCAATTAAAAAATTTCAATTTCGTTTACATAGTAAATAATAATAGAAACTACTGTCAATTACTGAATAGTTAATTAAAATTTTGAATGGGGACTCTTCTATTTCAAGCAATTTTTAATAAATTCAGCCAAAAATGAAAAATCTAGGTCAAAACTTCCCGAAAAAAGGCGATTCCCGACTATTTATATATGGAAATTTCAGCCTCGTGAACCTTCTCAGACGCTGAGATACAGCCATTTAAAGTTTTCAATTTCGTTTACATAGGAAAAAATAATCAAAACTACCGTCGTTACTAAAAATACGATTGTAATTAAAATTTTGAATGAGAAGTCTTCTATTTAAAGCATTTTTTCCAATGAATCAGCAAAAAATGAAAATCTAGATCACCAACAATGTGAAAAAGAGGCGATTCTCTTCTATTCACTATGAAAATTTCAGACTCGTAGGGCCCTTAGATTACGTGATACAGCCATTTAAAGATTTCAATTTCGTTTATATAGTAAAAAATAATCAAAACTACCGTCGTTACTAAAAATACGATTGTAATTAAAATTTTGAATGAGAAGTGTTCTATTTAAAGCATTTTTTCGTAAATTCAGCAAAAAATGAGAAAATCATAAGTCAATACTTCGAAAAAAGAGGCGATTCCCGTCTATTCACTAGGGAAATTTCAGGCTCGTGGTGCTTATAGTTTACGAGATACAGGCTACATTCGATTTCAGGCTGTTTACATAGGAAAAATTAATTAAAACTTCCGTCGTTACTAAAAATACGATTGTAATTAAAATTTTGAATTGGAACTCTTCTATTTAAAGCATTTTTTCGTAAATTTAGCAAAAAATGAGAAAATTCTAGGTCAAAACCTTGAAAAAAGAGGCGATTCCCCTCTATTCACTATGGAAATTTCAGCCTCGTAGGGTTTACAGTTTACGAGATAGAGCCACTTTGAGATTTCAATTTCGTTTACAAAGTAAAAAATAATCAAAACTACCGTCGTTACTAAAAATACGATTAAAATTAAAATTTTGAATGAGAACTGTTCTATTTAAAGCATTTTTTCGTAAATTAAGCAAAAAATGAGAAATCTTAGTTCAAAACGCTGAAAAAGAGGCGATTACGTCTCTTCACTATGATTCAGCCTCGTAGGGCATATGGTTGCGAGATACAGCCATGTAAGATTTGAATTTCGTTTACATAGTAAAAATTAATCAAAACTACCGTCGTTACTAAAAATACGATTGTAATTAAAATTTTGAATGAGAACTCTTCTTTAAAGAAAGCATTTTCGTAAATTCAGCAAATTAGAAAATCTAGGTCAAACTTCGAAAAAAGAGAGCGATTCCGTCTATTCTATGGATGTTTAATTTCATGGAGCATGATTTACGAGATACAGCCAATTTCAAGATTTCAATTTTGTTTACATAGTAAAAAATAATAATCAAAACTACCGTCGTTACAAAAATACACAGTTATGAATTAAATTACGGAAGAGAACTCTTCTATTTAAAGCATTTTTCGTAAATTCAGCAAAAATTGAGAAAGTCCTAGGTCAAAACTTCGAAAAAAGATGCGATTCCTATCTATTTACTATGGAACTTTCAGCCTCGTAGGGCTTATAGTTTACGAGATACAGCCATTTAAAGATTTCAATTTCGTTTACATAGTAAAAATAATCAAAACTACCGTCATTACAAAAATACGATTAACAATTAAATTTTGAAGAATAACTTCTATTTAAAGCATTTTCGTAAATTCAGCAGAAAATGAGAAAATCCTAGATCAAAACTTCGAAAAAAGAGGCGATTCCCGTCTATTCAGTAGGAAATATTAGCTTCGTAGACATAGTTTACGAGATACAGCCATTTAAGATTTTTTCAATTTCGTTTATAGTAAAAATAATCAAAATTACCAATCGTTACTAAAAAATACGATTGTAATTAAAATTTTGAATGAGACTCTCTTCTATTTGAAAGATTTTTCGTAAATTCAGCAAAAATGAAAAATCCTAGTCAACTTTGAAGCGATTACATCTGTATCTAATTTCAGCCTCGTAGAATATAGATTACGAGATACAGCCATTAAAAGATTTCAAATTCGTTTATATAGTAAAAAATAATCAAAACTACCTGCGTTACTTAAAATACGATTGTAATTAAAATTTTGAATGAGAACTCTTCTTTTTGAAGCAATTCTTCGTAAATTCAGCAAAATACCAGAAAATCCTAGGTCAAAGTTCGAAAAGAGGCGATTCCCGTTTATTCACTGCCAAATTTCAGCCTCGTAGAGCTTATAGATTACAGATACAATAGCAAGATTTCAATTTCATTTACATAGTAAAATAATCAAAACTACGATCGTTACTAAAAATACAGGATTGTAATTAAAATTTTGGATGAACTCTTCTATTAAAAGCATTTTTTCGTAAATTCAGCAAAAAATGAAAATCTAAAGGTCAAAACTTCGAAAAGAGGCGATTCCCGTCTATTCACTATGGAAATTTCAGCCTCAATAGGGCTTATAGATTACGAGATACAATGATTAAGTTTGTTCAGTTTATAGTTAATAATAATAAAAACTACTGTCGTTACTAAAAATACGATTGTAATTAAATTTGAATGAGGACTCTTCTATTTAAAGCAATTTTCAATATTCAGCAAAAATGAAAAAATCCTAAGTCAAAACTTCGAAAAAAAGCGATTCCCGACCTTTACTATAGAAATTTTAATGTTGGAGCTTATAAAATTCTGAATACGGCCATTTTAAAGTTTTCAATTTCGTTTACATAGTAAAAAATAATCAAAACTACCGTCGTTACTAAAAATACGATTGTAATTAAAATTTTGAATGGGGGCTCTTCTATTTAAAGCAATTTTCCGTAAATTCAGCAAAAAATGAAAAATCCTAGGTCAAAACTTGAAAAAAGCGATTCCGACGCTATTTACTATACATTTGCTGGCCTCGTAGAACATAGATTACGAGATACAGCCATTTAAAGTTTTCAATTTCGTTTACATAGGAAAAAATAATCAAAACTACCGTCGTTACTAAAAATACGATTGTAATTAAAATTTTGAATGAGAACTCTTCTATTTAAAGCATTTTTCATAGTATCGGCAAATGAAGAAAATCCCTAAGTCGCAACGTCGAAGAGGCGATTCACTTCTATTCACTATGAAAATTTCAGACTCATTAGGGCCCTTGAATTACGTGATACAGCCATTTAAAGATTTCAATTTCGTTTTATATAGTAAAAAATAATAAAACTACCGTCGTTACAAAAATACGGTGTAATTAAAATTTTGAAGAGAACTCTTCTATTTAAAGCATTTTTTCGTAAATTCAACAAATTAAGGAAAGTCTAGGTCAAAACTTCGAAAAAAGATGCGAATCCTATTTATTTACTATGGAAATTTCAGCCTCGTCAGGGCTTATAGTTTACCGAGATACAGCCATTTAAAGATTTCAATTTCGTTTACATAGTAAAAAATAATCAAAACTACATCGTTACTAAAAATACGATTGTAAATAAAATTTTGAAGGAGAACTCTTCTATTTCAAGCATTTTTCATAAATTCAGCCAAAGAAATATGAGGAAATCCTAGGTCGAAACTGCAAAAAGAGGCGATTCCCGTCTATTCACTATATGGAAATTTCAGCCTCGTAGGGCTTGTAGTTTTACAGAGATACAGCCATTTAAGATTTCAATTTCGTTTACATATTAAAAATAATCAAAACTACCGTCATTACAAAAAATACGGTGTAATTAAAATTTTGAAGAGAACTCTTCTATTTAAAGCATTTTTCGTAAATTCCTTGAAAATAGAAATCTAGATCAAAACTTCGAAAAAGGAAGCGATTCCCGTCTATTATTGAAATGTGTAGCTTCAAAGTAGGGCTTATAGTTACGAAGATACAGCCATTTAAAGATTTCAATTTCGTTTACATAGTAAATAATAATCAAAATTACCGTAGTTACTAAAATACGTTTGTAATTAAAATTTTGAATGAGAACTCTTCCTTTGAAACAATTTTTCGTAAATTCAGCAAAATGAAAAAATCCTAGGTCAAAACTTCGAAAAAAGAGCCGATTCCCGTCTATTCACTATGGAAAATTAAGCCTCGTAGAACGCATAGATTACGAGATACAGCCATAAAAGATTTCAATTTCGTTTATATAGTAAAAAATAATCAAAACTACCTGCGTTACTTAAAATACGATTGTAATTAAAATTTTGAATGAGAACTCTTCTTTTTGAAGCAATTCTTCGTAAATTCAGCAAAAAATGAGAAAATCCTAGGTCAAAGTTCGAAAAAAGAGGCGATTCCCGTTTATTCACTATGGAAATTTCAGCCTCGTAGGAGAAGCATAGATTACGGATACAGCCACTTTGGATTTCAGTTTCGTTTTATAGTAAAAAATAATCAAAACTACAGTCGTTACTAAAAATACGATTGTAATTAAAATTTTGAATGAGAACTCTTCTATTAAAAGCATTTTTTCGTAAATTCAGCAAAAAATGAGAAAATCTAAGGTCAAAACTTCGAAAAAAGAGGCGATTCCTGTCTATTCTATGAAATTTCAGCCTCGTAGGAGCTTTAGATTACGAGATACAGCCAATTAAAAATTTCAATTTCATTTACATAGTAGTATGACAAAACTTCTGTCGTTACTAAAAATACGATTGTAATTAAAATTTTGAATGAGGACTCTTCTTTTCAAGCAATTTTTCGTAAATTCAGCAAAAAATGAAAAAATCCTAGGTCAAAACTTCGAAAAAAGGCGATTCCCGACTATTTACTATGGAAATTTCAGCCTCGTGAGCTTATAGATTACGAGATACAGCCATTTAAAGTTTTCAATTTCGTTTACATAGGAAAAAATAATCAAAACTACCGTCGTTACTAAAAATACGATTATAATTAAAATTTTGAATGAGAACTCTTCTATTTAAGCATTTTTTCGCAATATCAGCAAAATGAGAAAATCTAAGTCGCAACGTGAAAAAAGAGGCGATTCACTTCTATTCACTATGAAAATTTCAGACTCGGGCCCTTAGATTACGTGATACAGCCATTTAAAGATTTCAATTTCGTTTATATAGTAAAAAATAATCAAAACTACCGTCGTTACTAAAAATACGATTGTAATTAAAATTTTGAATGAGAAGTGTTCTATTTAAAGCATTTTTTCGTAAATTCAGCAAAAAATGAGAAAATCATAGGTCAATACTTCGAAAAAAGAGGCGATTCCCGTCTATTCACTAGGGAAATTTCAGGCTCGTAGGGCTTATAGTTTACGAGATACAGCCATTAAAAGATTTCAATTTCGTTTACATAGGAAAAATTAATTAAAACTTCCGTCGTTACTAAATGTAATTAAAATTTTTGAATTGGAACTCTTCTATTTAAAGCATTTTCGTAATTTAGCAAAAAATGAGAAAATTCTAGGTCAAAACCTTGAAAAAAGAGGCGATTCCCCTCTATTCACTATGGAAATTTCAGCCTCGTAGGGTTTACAGTTTACGAGATAGAGCCACTTTGAGATTTCAATTTCGTTTACAAAGTAAAAAATAATCAAAACTACCGTCGTTACTAAAAATACGATTAAAATTAAAATTTTGAATGAACTTTTCTATTTAAAGCATTTTTTCGTGAATTAAGCAAAAATGAGAAAATCTTAGTTCAAAACTTCGAAAAAAGAGGCGATTCCCGTCTCTTCACTATGAAATTTCAGCCTCATCAGGGCATGTAGTTTACAGATACAGCCATGTAAGATTTGAATTTCGTTTACATAGTAAAAATTAATCAAAACTACCGTCGTTACTAAAAATAAGATTGTAATTAAAATTTTGAATGAGAACTCTTCTATTTAAAGCATTTTTTCGTAAATTCAGCAAAAAATTAGAAAATCCTAGGTCAAAACTTCCGAAAAAAGAGAGCGGTCCCGTCATTCACTATGGAAATTTCAGCCTCGTAGGGCTTATAGATTACGAATACAGCCATTTAAGTTTCAATTTCGTTTACATAGTAAAAATAATCAAAACTACCGTCGATACTAAAAATACGATTGTAATTTAAATTTTGAATGAGAACTCTTTACTGACAATTTTTCGTAAATTCAGCAAAAAACATGAGAAAATCACAAATTAAGAAAAGCAAAAGAAAAGGCGATTCCAGTCAACTACTATGGAAATTTCAGCCTCGTAGGGACTTATAGTTTACGAAATACAGCCATTTAAAAATTTCAATTTCGTTTACATAGTAAAAAAATATCAAAACTACCGTCGTTACTAAAAAAAGGATTGTATTAAAAATTTTGAATGAGAACTCTTCTATTTAAAGCATTTTTTCGTAAATTCAAGCAAAATGAAAATCCTAGAGTCAAAACTGAAAAAGAGGCGATTCCCGTCTATTCACTATGGAAATTTCAGCCTCGTAGGGCTTATAGATTACGAGATACAGCCATTTAAAAATTTCAATTTCGTTAACATAATAAACAAATATCAAAACTACCGTCGTTACTAAAAATACAATTGAAATTAAAATTTTGAATGAGAACTCTTCTACCTGAAGCAATTTTTCGTAAATTCAGCAAAAAATGAGAAAATCCTAGGTCAAAACTTCGAAAAAAGAGGCGATTCCCGTCTATTCACTGCGCCATTTCAGCCCTCGTAGGGCTTATAGATTACGAGATACAGCCATTTAAAGATTTCAATTTCGTTTAAAGAGTAAAAAATAATCAAAACTACCCTCGTTACTAAAAATAGGATTGTAATTAAAATTTTGAATGAAAACTCTTCTATTTAAAGCATTTTTCGTAAATTCAGCAAAAAATGAGAAAATCCTAGGTCAAAACTTCGAAAAAAATGGCGATTCCCGTCTATTCACTATGGAAATTTCAGCCTCGTAGGGCTTATAGTTTACGAAATACAGCCATTTAAAAATTTCAATTTCGTTTACATAGTAAAAAAATATCAAAACTACCGTCGTTACTAAAAAGTTGTATTAAAAATTTTTGAATGAGAACTCTTCTATTTAAAGCATTTTTCGTAAATTCAGCAAAAAATATATAGAAAATCTGATTAAAACTTCGAAAAAAGAGGCGATTCCATCTATTCACTGTAAAATTTCAGCCTCGTAGGGCTTATAGATTACGAGATACAGCCATTTAAAAATTTCAATTTCGTTAACATAATAAACAAATATCAAAACTACCGTCGTTACTAAAAATACAATTGAAATTAAAATTTTGAATGAGAACTCTTCTACCTGAAGCAATTTTTCGTAAATTCAGCAAAATATAGAGAAAATCCTAGGTCAAGAGCACTTCGAAAAAGAGAGCGATTCCCGTCTATTTGCTATGAAATTTCTGCCTCGTAGGCCTTATAATTTACGAGATACAGCCATTTAAAGATTTCAATTTCGTTTACATAGTAAAAAATAATCAAAACTACCGTCGATACTAAAAATACGATTGTAATTAAAATTTTGAATGAGAACTCTTCTTTTTGAAGCAATTTTTCGTAAATTCAGCAAAAAATGAGAAAATCCTAGGTCAAACCTTCGAAAAAAGAGGCGATTCTCGACTATTCACTATGGAAATTTCAGCCTCGTGAGGCCTATAGATTACGAGATACAGCCATTTAAAGTTTTCAATTTCGTTTACATAGGAAAAAATAATCAAAACTACCGTCATTTACTAAATACAATTGTAATTAAAATTTTGAATGAGAACTCTTCTATTTAAAGCATTTTTTCGCAATATCAGCAAAAAATGAGAAAATCCTGGGTCAAAACGTCGAAAAAAGAGGCGATTCCCGACTATTCACTATTGAGTTCTCGGCCTCATGAGACTTTATATTTTACGAGATACACCCATTTAAAGATTTCGTTCGTTTCATAGGAAAAATAATAAACTACCGTCGTTACTAAAAAATACGATTGTAATTAAAATTTTGAAGAACTCTTCTGTTTAAAGCTTTTTCGTAAATTCAGCAAAATGAAGTAAATCCTAGGTCAAAACTTCAAAAAAGAGGCGAATAAAGTCTATTCACTATGGAAATTTCAGCTTCGTTAGGGCTTATAGTTTAGGAGATACAGCCATTTAAAGATTTCAATTTCGTTTACATAGTAAAAAAATATCAAAACTACCGTCGTTACTAAAAATAGGATTGTAATAAAAATTTTGAATGAGAACTCTTCTATTTAAAACATTTTTTCGTAAATTCAGCAAAAAACGAGAAAATTCTAGGTTAAAACTTAGAAAAAAGAGGCGATTCCCGTCTATTCACTATGAAAATTTCTGCCTAGTAGGCCTTAAAATTTACGAGATACAGCCATTTAAAAGATTTCAATTTTTGTTTACATAGGAAAAATAATCAAAACTACCGTCGTTACAAAAAAATACGATTGTAATTAAAATTTTGAATGAGAACACTTCCATTTAAAGCATTTTTATCGTAAATTCAGCAAAAATGAGAAAATCTAGGTCAAAAACATCGAAAAAGGCGATTTCCGTCTATTCACAATAAAAATTTTAGCCTCGTAGGGGATATAGATTACGAGATACAGCCATTTAAAGATTTCAATTTCGTTTACATAGTAAAAAATAATCAAAACTACCGTCGTTGCTAAATATACGATTGTAATTAAAATTTTGAATGAGAACTCTTCTATTTGAAGCAATTTTTCGTAAATTCAGCAAAAAATGAGAAAATCCTAGGTCAAAACTTCGAAAAAAGAGGCGATTCCCGTCTATTCACTATGGAAATTTCAGCCTCGTAGGTCTTATAGATTACGAGATACAGCCATTTAAAGATTTCAACTTCGTTTACATAGTAAAAAATAATAAAAAAAACTGTCGTTACTAAAAATAGATTGTAATTAAAATTTTTAATGAGAACTCTTCTATTTGAAGCAATTTTTCGTAAATTCAGCAAAAAATGAGAGAAAATCCTAGACCGGGCTTCCAAAAAGGCGAAATTCCCGTCTATTCACTGCCAGAAAATTTCAGCCTCAATAAGGCTTATAGATTACAGATACAGCCATTTTAAAATATTTAATTTCGTTTGTAGTAAAAATAATCAAAACTACAGTCGTTACTAAAAATACGATTGTAATTAAAAATTTTTTGAATGAGAACTCTTTTATTTAAGGCATTTTTGTGATTCAGCAAAAATGAAAATCCTAAGGTCTAAACTTCGGAAAAAAGGGGCGATTCCTGTCTATTCACTATGGAAATTTCAGCCTCGTAGGGCATATAGATTACGAGATACAGCCATTTAAATATTCCAATTTCGTTTACATAGTAAAAAATATTCAAAACTACCGTCGTTACTAAAAATACGATTGTAGTCTCGGGCCTTTGAATAGGAACTCTTCTATTTAAGGCATTTTTTCGTAAATTCAGCAAAAATATAGAAGAAAATCCTAGGTCTAAACTGAAAAAGAGCGATTCCCGTCTATTCGTTATGGAAATTTCAGCCTCGTAGGGCTTATAGATTACGAGTGTATTAAAGAATTCAATTTCGTATACATAGGAAAAAATAATCAAAACTACCGTCGTTACTAAAAATACGATTGTAATTAAAATTTTTAATGGGAACTCTTCTATTTAAAGCGTTTTTTCGTAAATTCAGCAAAAAATGAGAAAATCATAGGTCAGTACTTCGAAAAAAGAGGCGATTCCCGTCTATTTACTAGGGAAATTTCAGGCTCGTAGGGCTTATAGTTTACGAGATACAGCCATTTAAAGATTTCAATTTCGTTTACATATAAAAAATTAATTAAAACTTCCGTCGTTACTAAAAATACGATTGTAATTAAAATTTTGAATGAGAACTCTTCTTTAAAGCATTTTTCGTAAATTTAGCAAAAAATAGAGAAAATTCTAGGTCAAACCTTGAAAAAGAGGCGATTCCCTCGTTTCACTAGCAAATTTCAGCCTCGTAAGGCTCCACAGTTTACGAATAGAGCCATTTAGAATTTCAATTTCGTTTACATAGTAAAAATAATCAAAACTACCGTCGTTACTAAAAAATACAAGTTAAAATTAAATTTTTTGAATGAGAACTATTCTATTTAAAGCATTTTTTCGTAATTCAGCAAAAAATGAAAATCTTAGTTCATTCGAAAAAAGAGGCGATTCCCGTCTATTCACTATGGAAATTTCAGCCTCGTGGGCATGTAGTTTACGAGGTAGCCATGTAAAGATTTGAATTTCGTTTATAGTAAAAATTAATCAAAACCGTCGTTACTAAAAATAAGATTGTATTTCGCAAATTTTGAAAGAGAACTCTTCTATTTAAAGCATTTTTCGTAAATTCAGCAAAATGAGAAATCCTAGGTCAAAACTTCGAACAAAGAGGCGATTCCCGTCTATTCACTATAAAAATTTCAGCCTTCTAGGGCTTATAGTTTACGAGATGCAGCCATTTAAAGATTTCAATTTCGTTTACATAGAAAAAAAAAACAAAACTACCGTCGATACTAAGATACATGATTGTAATTAAAATTTTGAATGAAACCTCTTCTAATTGAAGCAATTTTTCGTAAATTCAGCAAAAAATGAGAAAATCCTAGGTCAAAACTTCAAAAAAAAAGGCGATTCCAGTCTATTCACTGGTAAATTTCAGCCTCGTAGGGCTTATAGATTACGAGATACAGCCATTTAAAGATTTCAATTTCGTTTAAATGGTAAAAATAATCAAACTACCTCGTTACTAAAAATAAGTTATAATTAAAATTTGAATGAAACTCTTCTTTAAAGCATTTTTCGTATATTCAGCAAAGTATGAAAATCCGAGGTCAAATCATCGAAAAACAGGCGAATTTCTTCTATCACAATGGAAATTTCAGCCTCATGGGCTTATAGATTACGAGATACAGCCATTTAAAGATTTGAATTTCGTTTTACATAGTTAAAATAATCAAAACTACCGCCGTTACTAAAAAATACGGTTGTAATTAATTTGAATGAGAACTCTTCTATTTGAGCAATTTTCGTAAATTCAGAGAAAAAATATAGAAAATCCTAGGTCAACACTTCGAAACAAGAGGCGATTCCCGTCTATTCACTATGAAAATTTCAGCCTCGTAGGGCTTATAGATTACTCGATACAGCCATTTTAAAAATTTCAATTTCGTTTACATGGTAACAAATATCAAAACTACCGTCGTTACTAAAAAATACGGTGTATTTAAAATTTTGAATGAGAACTCTTCTACTCAGAAGCAATTTTTCGTAAATTCAGCAAAAAATGAAAATCCTAGGTCAAAACTTCGAGAAAAGAAGCGCTTCCCGACTATTACACTATGGAAATTTCAGCCTCGTGAGGCTTTAGATTACGATTCACAGCTTTTAAATTTTTTCAATTTCGTTTACATAAGGAAAAATAATCAAAACTACCGTCGTTACTAAAAATACGATTATATTAAAATTTTGAATGAGAACTCTTCTATTTAAGCATTTTTCGCAATATCAGCAAAAATGAGAAAATCGTAAAGTCAAAACGTCGAAAAAGAGGCGATTCCCGACAATTCCTGGCCGAAATTTCAGCCACGTAGGGCTTATAGTTTACGAGATACACCCATTTAAAGATTTCAATTTCGTTTACATAGGAAAAAATAATTAAAACTACCGTTGTTACTAAAAATACGTTGTAATTAAAATTTTGGATAAGACTCTTCTATTTTAAAGCATTTTTCGTAAATTCAGCAAAAAATGAGAAAATCCTAGGTCAAAACTTCGAAAAAGAGCGATTCCTGTCTCTTCACTGCAAATTTCAGCCTCGTAGGGCTTATAGTTTACGAGATAGAATATATAAAGATTTCAATTTCGTTTACATAGTAAATAATCATCAAAACTACCGTCGTTAAAAAAAATACGATTGTAATTAAAATTCTGAAAGAGAACTCTTCTATTTATCGCATTTTTTCGTAACTTCAGCAAAAATTGAGAAAGTCCTAGGTCAAAACTTCGAAAAAGAGGCCATTCCTGTCTATTTACTATGGAAATTTCAGCCTCAGCAGGGCTCATGGTTACGAGATACAGTCATTTAGATTTCAATTTCGTTTACACTTAGTAAAAAATAATCAAAACTACCGTCGTTACTAAAAATACGATTGTAATTAAAATTTTGAATGAGAACTCTTCCATTTTAAAGCATTTTTCGTAAATTCTGCAAAATGAGAAAATCCTATAGGTCAAAACATCGAAAAAAGAGGCGATTTCCGTCTATTCACAATGGAAATTTCAGCCTCGTAGGGCTTATAGATTAGGATACAGCCATTTAAAAGATTTTAATTTCGTTTACATAGTAAAAATAATCAAAACTACCTTCGTTGCTAAATATACGATTGTAATTAAAATTTTTGAATAAAGAACTCTTCTATTGAAGCAATTTTCGTAAATTCAGCAAAAAATGAAAATCCTGGTCAAAACTTCGAAAAAAGAGGCGATTCCCGTCTATTCACTATGGAAATTTCAGCCTCGTAGGTCTTATAGATTACGAGATACAGCCATTTAAAGATTTCAACTTCGTTTACATAGTAAAAAATAATAAAAAAAACTGTCGTTACTAAAAATAGGATTGTAATTAAAATTTTTAATGAGAACTCTTCTATTTAAAGCATTTCTTCGTAAATTCAGCAAAAAATGAGAAAATCTAGTCAAACATCAGAAAAAACAGGCGTTTTTCTTCAATTAACAATGGAAATTTCAGCCTTTATGGGGCTTATAGATTACAAAAGATACAGCCATTTTAAGATTTCAATTTCGTTTACATAGAAAAAAATAATAAAAAATACCATCGTTACTAAAAATACGGTTGTAATTAAAATTTTGAATGAGAACTCTTCTATTTGAAGCAATTTTTCGTAAATTCAGCAAAAAATGAGAAAATCCTAGACCAAAACTTCAAAAAAGAGGCGATTCCCGTCTATTCACTATGAAATTTCAGCCTCGTAAGGCTTATAGATTACGAGATACAGCCATTTTAAAATAATTTTAATTTCATTTACATAGTAAAAATTCTCAAAACTACCGTCGTTACTAAAATACGGTGTCGTTCAAAATTTTGAATGAGAACTCTTCTATTTAAGGCATTTTTTCATAATTCAGCAAAAATGAGAAAATCCTAGGTCTAAACTTCGAAAAGGGCGATTCTGTCTATTTACTATGCATTCAGCCTCGTAGGGCTTATATGATTCTGAGATACAGCCATTTACATCTTCTAATTTCATTTATGCGTAAAAATATTCCAAAACTACCGTCGTTATAAAAATACGATTGTAATTAAAATTTTGAATGAGAACTCTTCTATTTAATACATTTTTCAATAAATTCAATAAAAATAGAAAATCCTGATCAAAACTGAAAAAAAAGGCGATTCCCGTCTATTCACTATGGAAATTTCAGCTTCGTAGGGCTTATAGTTTACGAGATACAGCCATTTAAAAATTTCAATTTCGTTTACATAGTAAAAATATATCAAAACTACCGTCGTTACTAAAATGAGTTAATAAAATTTTGAATGAGAACTCTTCTATTTAAAGCATTTTTCGTAAATTCAATATTATAAAAAATGAAAATCTGATCAAAACTTCGAAGAGCGATTCCCGTCTATTTGCTATGCATTTCCATCGTAGGGCTTATAGATTACGAGATACAGCCATTTAAAAATTTCAATTTCGTTTACATAGTAAACAAATATCAAACTACCGTCGTTACTAAAAATACGATTGTAATAAAAATTTTGAATGAGAACTCTTCTATTTAAAACATTTTTCGTAAATTCAATAAAAAACGAGAAAATTCCTAAGTTAAAACTTAGAAAAAGAGGCGATTCCGTGTATTCACTATGAAAATTTCTGCACCTAGTAGGCCTTATAATTTACGAGATACAGTCATTATAGATTTCAATTTGTTTACATAGGAAAAAAATAATCAAAACTACCGTCGTTACTAAAAATACGAATGTAATTAAAATTTTGAATGAGAACTCTTCCAATTCAGCATTTTTCGTAAATTCAATAAAAAATATAAGAAAATCGGTCAAAACATCGAAAAAAGAGGCGATTTCCGTCTATTCACTATGAAAATTTCAGCCTCGTAGGCTTATAGTTACAGAAGATCTAGCCATTTTAAATCTTTAATTTCCCGTTTACACCGTAAAATAAATCAAAACTACCCAAATCATTTACTAAAAAAATACGATTGTAGTGAAGTGAATGAGATTTCTTTTATTTAAGGCATTTTTCGTGATTCAATGATAGAAAATCTAGAGTCTAAACTGAAAAAGGAGCGGTTCCTGTCTATTCACTATATGGAAATTTCAGCCTCGTAGGGCATATAGATTACGAACAGCCATTTAAATGTTCAATTTTCGTTTACATAGTAAAATATTCGAAACTACCGTCGTTACACTAAAATACGATTGTAATTAAAATTTTGAATGAGAACTCTTCTATTTAAGCATTTTCATCAAATTCAGCAAAAAATGAAAATCCTAAGTCTAAACTTCCAAAGTGATTCCCGTCTATTCGTTATGAAATTTCAGCCTCGTAGAACTTATAGATTACGAGTGCCATTTAAAGAATTCAATTTCGTATACATAGGAAAAAATAATCAAAACTACCGTCGTTACTAAAAATACGATTGTAATTAAAATTTTTAATGGGAACTCTTCTATTTAAAGCGTTTTTTCGTAAATTCAGCAAAAAATGGGAAAATCATCGGTCAGTACTTCGAAAAAAGAGGCGATTCCCGTCTATTTACTAGGGAAATTTCAGGCTCGTAGACATAGTTTACGAGATACAGCCATTTAAGATTTCAATTTCGTTTATATAAAAATTAATTAAAACCCGTCATTACTAAAATACGATTGTAATTAAAATTTAGAATGAGAACTCTTCTATTTAAAGCATTTTTCGTAAATTTAGCAAAAATGAGAAAATTCTAGGTCAAAACCTTGAAAAAAGAGGCGATTCCTGCTGTTCACTATGGAAATTTCAGCCTCGTAAGGCTTACGGTTACGAGATAGAGCCATTTAGAGATTTCAATTTCGTTTACATAGTAAATAATCAAAACTACCGTCGTTACTAAAATACGATTAAATTAAAATTTCAGATATAGAACATTATTCTGTATTAGACATTTTTTCGTAAGTTCAGCCAAAATGAGAAAATCTTAGTTCGAAACTGAAAAAGGCGATTCCGTCTATTCACTACCATTTCAGCCTCATGGGCATGCCAGTTTACGAAGATACAGCCATGTAAGATTTGAATTTCGTTTACATAGTAAAATTAATCAAAACCACCGTCGTTACTAAACAGATTGTAATTAAAATTTTGAAGAGAACTCTTCTATTTAAAGCATTTTTCGTAAATTCAGCAAAAAATGAAAATCCTAGGTCAAAACTTCGAAAAAGAGAGCGATTCCGTCTATTCACTATACATTACAGCCTCGTAGACTTATAGATTACAGACCTACAGCCATTTTAAAAGATTTCAATTTCGTTTACATAGTAAAAAATAATCAAAACTACCGTCGATACTAAAAATACGATTGTAATTAAAATTTTGAATGAGAGAACTCTTCTAATTGAAACATTTTCGTAAATTCAACCAAAAAATGAGAAAATCCTAGGTCAAAACTTCAAAAAAAAGGCGATTCCAGTCTATTCACTATGGAAATTTCAGCCTCGTAGGGCTTATAGATTACGAATGAACAACAGATTTCAATTTCGTTTAAAGAGTAAAAATAATCAAAACTACCCTCGTTACTAAAAATAGGATTGTAATTAGGATGCACGAATGAGAACTCTTCTATTTAAAGCATTTTTCGTATATTCAGCAAAGTATGAGAAAATCCGAGGTCAAATCATCGAAAAAACAGGCGAATTTCTTCTATCACAATGGAAATTTCAGCCTCGTAGGGCTTATAGATTACGAGATACAGCCATTTAAAGATTTGAATTTCGTTTACATGATTAAAAAATAATCAAAACTACCGCCGTTACTAAAAATACGGTTGTAATTAAAATTTTGAATGAGAACTCTTCTATTTGAAGCAATTTTTCGTAAATTCAGAAAAAAATGAGAAAATCCTAGGTCAAAACTTCGAAAAAAGAGGCGATTCCCGTCTATTCACTATGAAAATTTCAGCCTCGTAGGGCTTATAGATTACTAGATACAGCCATTTAAAAATTTCAATTTCGTTTACATAGTAAACAAATATCAAAACTACCGTCGTTACTAAAAATACGATTGTATTTAATTTGAATGAGAACTCTTCTACTCAAGCAATTTTCCTTAAATTAGCAAAGATAGGAAGAAGATGCCTAGAGTCAAACTTCCGAAAAGAGCGCTGACTATTCACTATAAAATTTCAGCCTCGTGAGGCTTTTAGATTACGAGATACAGCTTTTAAATTTTTCAATTTCGTTTACACAGGAAAAAATAATCAAAACTACCGTCGTTACTAAAAATACGATTGTAATTAAAATTTTGAATGAGAACTCTTCTATTTAAAGCATTTTTCACGCAATATCAGCAAAAAATGAAAATCGTAGAGTCAAAACGTCATCGAAAAAGAGGCGATTCCCGACAATTCTGATGGAAATTTCAGCCACGTAGGGCTTATAACGTTTAGATACACCCATTTAAAGATTTCAATTTCGTTACATAGGAAAAAATAATTAAAACTACCGTTGTTACTAAAAATACGTTTGTAATTAAAATTTTGAATGAAAACTCTCTTCTATTTAAAGCATTTTCGTAAATTCAGCAAAAAATGAAAATCCTAGGTCAAAACTTCGAAAAAGGCGATTCCTGTCTCTTCACTGCCATTTCAGCCTCATAGGGCTTATGATTTGCAGAGATAGGACTCTTATAAGATTTCAATTTCGTTTACATAGTAAATAATCCATCAAAACTACCGTCGTTAAAAAAAAATACGATTGTAATTAAAATTCTGAAGAACTCTTCTATTTATCGCATTTTCCTTAACTTCCTTAAAAAATTGAGAAAGTCTAGGTCAAAACTTCGAAAAGAGGCCATTCCTGTCTATTACTATGAAATTTCCAGCCTCGTAGGGCTCATAGTTTTACGAATGATCATTTAAGATTTCAATTTCGTTTATAGTAAAAAATAATCAAAACTACCGTCGTTACTAAAATACGATTGTAATTAAAATTTTGAATGAGAACTCTTCCATTTAAAGCATTTTTCGTAAATTCTGCAAAAAATAGAAAATCTAAGTCAAAACATCGAAAAAGAGGCGATTTCCGTCTATTCACAATGGAAATTTCAGCCTCGTAGGGCTTATAGATTACGAGATGCAGCCATTTAAAGATTTCAATTTCGTTTACATAGTAAAAAATAATCAAAACTACCGTCGTTGCTAAATATACGATTGTAATTAAAATTTTGAATGAGAACTCTTCTATTTGAAGCAGTTTTTCGTAAATTCAGCAAAAAATGCGAGAAAATCTAAGTCAAAACTTCGAAAAAGAGGCGATTCCCGTCTATTCACTATGCATTTCAACCTCATGGAGTCTTATAGATTACGAGATACAGCCATTTAAATTTCAACTTCGTTTACATAGTAAAAAATAATAAAAAACTGTCGTTACTAAAATAGGATTGTAATTAAATTTTAATGAGAAACTCTTCTATTTTAAAGCATTTTCTTCGTAAATTCAGCAAAAAATGAAAATCTAGTCAAAACATCAAAACAGGCTTTTTCTTCAATTAACAATGGAAATTTCAGCCTTGTAGGGCTTATAGATTACAAGATACAGCCATTTAAAGATTTCAATTTCGTTTACACATAGAAAAAAATAATAAAGAAATACCATCGTTACTAAGCTACGGTTGTAATTAAAATTTTACTGAATGAGAACTCTTCTATTTGAAGCAATTTTTCATAAATTCAGCAAAAATGAAAATCCTAGACCAAAACTTCAAAAAAGAGGCGATTCCCGTCTATTCACTATAGAATTTCAGCCTCGTAAGGCTTATAGATTACAGAGATACAGCCATTTAAATATTTTAATTTCGTTTACATAGTAAAAAATTATCAAAACCGTCGTTACTAAAATACGATTGTAATTAAAATTTTACAGACGAATCTTTATTTAGGCATTTTTCGTAAATTCAACAAAAATAAGAAAATCTAGGTCTAAACTTTTCGAAAAAAGGGGCGATTCCTGTCTATTTACTATGGAAATTTCAACTCAGACTTATAGATTACGAGATACAGCCATTTAAATATTCCAATTTCGTTTACATAATGCAAAAAATATTCAAAACTACCGTCGTTACTAAAAATACGATTGTAATTAAAATTTTTGAATGAAACTCTTCTATTTAATACATTTTTCGTAAATTCAGCAAAAAATGAAAATCCTAAGTCAAAACTTCCGAAAAAGAGCGATTCCCGTCTATTCGTTATGGAAATTTCAGCCTCGTAGGGCTTATAGATTACGAGAATTAGCCATTTAAAGATTTCAATTTCGTATACATAGGAAAAAATAATAAAAACTACCGTCGTTACTAAAAATACGGTGTAATTAAAATTTTTAATGAGAACTCTTCAATTTAAAGCGTTTTTCGTAAATTCAACCAAAAAATGAAAATCCTAGGTCAAAACTTCCGAAAAAGGCGATTCCCGTCTATTCACTGTAATTTCAGCTTCGTAGGGCTTATTATTTACGAGATACAGCCATTTAAAATTTTCAATTTCGTATACATAAATGAAATATCGAAACTACCGTCGTTACTAAAATAGGATTGTAATAAAGTTTTGAATGAAACTCTTCTATTTAAAGCATTTTCGTAAATTCAGCAAAATAGAAAATCCTGAGTCAAAACTTCGAAAAAGAAGCGATTCCCGTCTATTTGCTGTGGAAATTTCAGCCTCAGTAGGGCTTATAGATTACGAGATACAGCCATTTTAAAAATTTTAATTTCGGTTACATAGTAAACAAATATCAAACTACCGTCGTTACTAAAAATACGATTGTAATTAAAATTTTGAATGAGAACTCTTCTGCTTAAAGCTTTTTTCGTAAATTCAGCAAAAAATGAGTAAATCCTAGGTCAAAACTTCAAAAAAAGAGGCGAATAAAGTCTATTCACTATGGAAATTTCAGCTACGTTAGGGCTTACAGTTAGGAGATACAGCCATTTAAAGATTTTAATTTCGTTTACATAGTAAAAAAATATCAAAACTACCGTCGTTACTAAAAATAGGATTGTAATAAAAATTTTGAATGAGAACTCTTCTATTTAAAACATTTTTTCGTAAATTCAATAAAAAACGAAAATTCTGATTAAAACTTAGAAAAAGAGGCGATTCCCGTGTATTCACTATGAAAATTTCTGCCTAGTAGGCCTTATAATTTACGAGATACAGCCATTTATAGATTTCAATTTTGTTTACATAGGAAAAAATAATCAAAACTACCGTCGTTACTAAAAATACGAATGTAATTAAAATTTTTTGAATGAGAACTCTTCCAATTAAAGCATTTTTCGTCTGTAATTCAGCAAAAAATATAGAAAATCTAGTCAAAACATCAAAAAAAAGGCATTCCGTCTATTCACAATAAAATTTCAGCCTCATGGGAGAAGCATAGATTACGAGATACAGCCATTTAAAGATTTCAATTTCGTTTACATAGTAAAAAATAATCAAAACTACCTTCGTTGCTAAATATACGATTGTAATTAAAATTTTGAATGAGAACTCTTCTATTTGAAGCAATTTTCGTAAATTCAGCAAAAAATGTAAGAAAATCTAGGTCAAACTTCGAAAAAGGGCGATTCCCCGTCTATTCACTATGGAAATTTCAGCCTCGTAGGGCTCATAGATTACGAGATACAGCCATTTAAAGATTTCAGTTTCTTTTACATAGTAAACAAATATCAAAACTACCGTCGTTACTAAAAATACGATTGTAATTAAAATTTTGAATGAGAACTCTTCTATTTGAAGCAATTTTTCGTAAATTCAGCAAAAATGAGAAAATCCTAGGTCAAAACTTCGAAAAAGAGGCGATTCCGTCTATTCACTATGGAAATTTCAGCCTCGTAGGGCTTATAGATTACGAGATACAGCCATTTAAAGATTTCAATTTCGTTTACATAGTAAATAGTAATCAAAACTACTGTCGTTACTAAAAATACGATTGTAATTAAAATTTTGAATGAGAACTCTTCTATTTAAGCATTTTTCGTAAATTCAGCAAAAATTAGAAAATCCTAGGTCTAAACTTCGAAAGAAGAGGCGATTCCGTCTATTCACTATGGAAATTTCAGCCTCGTAGGGCTTATAGATTACGAGAATCAGCCATTTAAAAATATCAATTTCGTTTACATAGGAAAAAATATTCAAAACTACCGTCGTTACTAAAAATACGATTGTAATTAAAATTTTGAATGAGAACTCTTCATTGAAGCAATTTTTCTAAATTCGCAAAAATGAAAAATCCTAGGTCAAACTGAAAAAGAGGCGATTTCTCTATTTACATGGAAATTTCAGCTGTAGGCTTATAGATTACGAGATACAGCTTTAAAGATTTCAATTTGTTTACTAGTAAAAATAATAAAATACTGTCGTTACTAAAAATAATTGTAATAAATTTTAATGAGAACTCTTCTATTAAGCAATTTTTCGTAAATTCAGCAAAAATGAGAAAATCCTAGGTCAAAACTCGAAAAAGGCGTTTCTCTATTACATGGAAATTTCAGCCTGTAGGGCTTATAGATTACAGATAAAGCCATTTAAAGATTTCATTTCGTTTACATAGTAAATAATCAAAACTACCGTCGTTACTAAAAATACGGTTGTATTAAAATTTTGAATGAGAACTTTCTATTTGGCATTTTTCGTAAATTCAGCAAAATGAAAAATCCTAGGTCAAAACTTGAAAAAGAGGGATTCGTCTATTCACTATGAAAATTTCAGCTCGTAGGCTTATAGATTACGAGAAACAGCCATTTAAAATTTCAATTCGTTTACATAGTAAAAATAATCAAAACTACGTCGTTACTAAAAATACG
Source organism: Teleogryllus oceanicus (assembly GCA_964035755.1). Taxonomy (NCBI): domain Eukaryota; kingdom Metazoa; phylum Arthropoda; class Insecta; order Orthoptera; family Gryllidae; genus Teleogryllus; species Teleogryllus oceanicus. Next base: position 33,370 of record CAXIVR010000316.1, on the reverse strand, counting down.
ATTGTAATTAAAATTTTGAATGGGAACTCTTCTATTTAAAGCATTTTCGTAAATTCAGCAAAAATGAGAAAATCTAAGGTCAAACTTGAAATAAGAGGCGATTCGTCTATTCACTATGAAATTTCAGCCTCGTAGGCCTAGATTACGAGATACAGCCATTTAAAGATTTCAGTTTCTTTACATAGTAAACAAATATCAAAACTACCGTCGTTACTAAAATACGATTGTAATTAAAATTTTGAATGAGAACTCTTCTATTTAAAGCATTTTCGTAAATTCAGCAAAAATGAGAAAATCTAGGTCAAAAATCGAAAAAGAGGCGATTTGTCTATTTCATGAAATTACAGCCTCGTAGGGCTATAGATTACGAATACAGCCATTTAAAGATTTCAATTTCTTTACTAGTAAATAATCAAACTACCGTCGTTTAAAATACGATTGTAATAAAATTTGAATGAGAACTCTTCTATTTGAAGCAATTTTTCTAAATTCAGCAAAATGAAAAATCCTAGGTCAAAACTTGAAAAAGAGGCGATTCCGTCTATTCACTATGGAAATTTCAGCCTGTAGGCCATAGATTACGAGATACAGCCATTTAAAGATTTCAGTTTTTTACATAGTAAACAAAATCAAAACTACGTCGTTACTAAAATACGATTGTAATTAAAATTTGAATGAGAACTCTTCATTTGAAGCAATTTTTCGTAACAGCAAAAATGAGAAAATCCTAGGTCAAAACTTCGAAAAGAGCGATTCGTCTATTCACTATGGAAATTTCAGCCTTAGGGCTTATAGATTACGAGATACAGCCATTTAAAGATTTCAATTTCGTTTACATAGTAAATAGTAATTAAAACTACCGTCGTTACTAAAAATACGATTGTAATTAAAATTTTGAATGAGAACTCTTCTATTTAAGGCATTTTTTCGTAAATTCGCAAAATTAGAAAATCCTAGGTCTAAACTTGAAAGAAGAGGATTCCGTCTATTCACTATGGAAATTTCAGCCTGTAGGTTATAGATTACGAGAATCAGCCATTTAAATATCAATTCGTTTAATAGGAAAATATTCAAAACTACCGTCTTACTAAAAATACGATTGTAATAAAATTTTAATGAGAACTTCTATTTAAGACATTTGATTATTCAGCAAATTGAGAAAATCCTAGGTCAAAACGTGAAAAGAGGCGATTCTTATTCACTATGAAATTTCTGCCTGTAGGGCTTATAGATTACGAGATAGCATTTAAAGATTTCAATTCGTTTACATAGTAAAATAATCAAAACTACTGTTATAAAAATACGATTTAAATTAAATTTTGAAAGAACTCTTCATTAGCATTTTCGTAAACAGCAAATGAAAACCTAGGTCAAACGTCGAAAAAAGGCAAATTCCTTCTATTCACTATGGAAATTTCAACCTCGTAGGCTTATAGTTTAGAATACAGCCATTTAAAGATTTCAATTTCTTTACATAAAAAAAATAATAAAATACCTCGTTACAAAAAATAGGGTTGAAATTTAAAAATTTTTGAAGAGAACTCTTTTTTTAAAAGAAATTTTTCGTAAATTCCCCAAAAATGAAAAATCCTAGAAAAAACTTCGAAAAAGGGGCGTTTCCCCGTCTTTCATAAAAAAATTTACCCTCAAAGGGCTTATAGTTACGGATACAGCCATTTAAAATTTAATTTCGTTTACATATTTAAAAATAATAAAAAATCCCGTCGTTACTAAAAATACGATTGTAAAAAAATTTTTTAATAGAATCTTCTATTTAAGCATTTTTCTAAATTCAGCAAAAATGAAAAATCTAGGTCAAACTAAAAAAAGGGCGATTCCGTCTATTCACTATGGAAATTTCACCTGTAGGGCTTATAGATTACGAATACAGCCTTTTAAATTTCCCAATTTCTTTTTAATGTAAAAAAAATCAAAACTCCGCGTTAAAAAAAATACGATTGTAATTAAAATTTTGAATGAGAACTTTTCTTTTAAAGGAATTTTTTCGTAAATTCAGAAAAAAATAAAAAAACCCTAGGAAAATTCAAAAAAGAGGCGATTCCCGTTTTTCCTAGGGAAATTTCCCCTCGTAGGTTTTAATTAGAGATACCTTTTTAAAAGATTTCAATTTGTTACGGGAAAAAAAATCAAAACTACGTCGTTACTAAAAAGTTTTAAATTTAAAAAAAATAGAACTCTTCTTTTTAAAGCTTTTTTTCGAAATTTCAGAAAAAAATGAAAAAATCTGGTCAAAACTTGAAAAAAGGCGATTCCCTTATTCACTATGAAATTTCAGCCTCTGGGCTTATAATTACAAACACCATTTAAATTTAAATTTCTTTACATGAAAAAAATAATCAAAACTACGTGTTACTAAAAATAGATTTAATTAAAAATTTTTTGAATAGAACTCTTCTTTTAAGAAATTTTTTAAATTCAAAAAAAAATAAAAAAACCCTAGGTCAAACGAAAAAGGGGTTTTGCTATTACTATAAATTTCAGCCTGAAAATTTTAAAATTCGAGATCAGCCTTTAAAAATTTTCAATTTGTTTACATAGAAAAAATAATAAAACTATGTCGTTACAAAAAATCATTGTAATTAAAATTTTGAAGGGGAAACTCTTCTATTTAAACATTTTTTAAATTCAAAAAAAATAAAAAAATCCTAGGTAAAAATTTGAAAAAAGAGGCTTTCCCCTCTTTTATATATTTCATTTTTGTAGGCATGTTTGAGATACACCATTTAAAATTTAAATTTTCGTTTACATAGTAAAAAAAAATCAAAACTACCTCGTTACTAAAAATAGGATTGTAATAAAATTTTTGAATAACTCTTCTTTTAAGCTTTTTCTAAATTCAAAAAAGAAAATCTGGTAAAAACTTCAAAAAAGGGGCGTTCCGCTATTACTATGGAAATTTAGCCTGTGGGGTTTTAAAATTTAAGAAAAGTTTTTTAAAAAATTTCTTTTGTTTACATAAAAAAATAATAAAAACTCCCGTCGTTACAAAAATACGATTGTAATTAAATTTTGAAGAAACTTTCTATTTAAGCTTTTTTTCTAAATTCAGCAAAAAATGAAAAATCCTATCAAAACTTGAAAAAGGGGCGATTCCGTCTATTCCTAAAATTTACCCTCTTGGGCTTAAGTTACAGATACAGCCATTTAAAATTTAATTTCGTTTACATAGTAAAAAAAATAAAATCCCCGTCGTTACTAAAAATAGTTGTAATTAAAATTTTAAAAAGAACTCTTTATTTAAATTTTTCGTAAATTCACAAAAATGAAAAAATCTAGGTCAAAATTTAAAAAAAAGAGGCGTTTCCCCGTCATTCACTATGAAATTTACCTGTAAGTTTGTTACGAGAACAGCCATTTAAAATTTAATTTCGTTTAATAGTAAAAAATAATCAAAATCCCGTCGTTACTAAAAATACGATTGTAATTAAAATTTTGAATGAGAACCTTTTCTTTTAAGAAATTTTTAAAATTAAACAAAAAAATGAAAACTGGGTCAAATTCGAAAAAGAGGCGATTCCCTATTCACTATGAAATTTCAGCCTCTGGGGCAGATTCAGATACAGCCTTTAAAAATTTCAATTTCGTTTAATAGGAAAAATAATCAAAACCGTCGTTAAAAAAAATACGATTGAAATTTAAAAATTTTTAAAAGGAACTCTTCTATTTAAAGCATTTTTCAAAATTACAAAAATGAAAAATCCTAGTAAAATTTTTAAAAAAAGGGGCTTTCCCCGCTATTCAAGGAAATTTATTTTTGTAGGGCTTATATTTGAGATACACCTTTTAAAATTTTCTTTTCTTTCATAGTAAAAAAAAATAAAAATACCTCGTTACTAAAATAGATTGAAATTTAAAATTTTGAATGAAACTCTTCTTTTAAATTTTTTCGTAAATTCAGAAAAAAATGAAAAAACCCTGGGTAAAACTTCAAAAAAGAGGCTTTTTGTCTATTACTATAAAAATTTAGCCCCCTAGGCAAAATTTAGAGATACACCCTTTTAAAAATTTCAATTTGTTTAATAGTAAAAAATATAAAAACTACCGCGTTACTAAAAATAATTGAAATTTTAAAAATTTTGAATAAAACTCTTTTTTTTTAAAACTTTTTCTAAATTCAGCAAAAAAAAAAAATCTAGGTAAAATTTGAAAAAGAGTTTCCCCGTTATTACTATGAAATTTCACCTGGGGTTATAATTAAAATACAGCCATTGGGACAATTTGTTTACATAGAAAAAAAAATAAAACTACGTCGTTACTAAAAAATAGATTGAAATTTAAAAATTTTGAAGAAACTCTTCATTTAAGCATTTTTCAAAATTTCAGCAAAATAGAAAACCTAGGTCAAAACTTAAAAAGAGGCGACCCCCGTCTATTCACTGGAAATTTCAGCCTCGGGGGGCCCCTTTAGTTTAGGAAAACAGCCATTTAAAGATTTCAATTTCGTTTACATAGTAAAAAAAAATCAAAACTCCCGTCGTTACAAAAAATACGTTTGAAATTTAAAAATTTGAAGAAACTCTTCTTTTAAAGAAATTTTCGAAAATTCACAAAAATGAAAAATCCTGGGCAAAACTTCGAAAAAAAATTCCCGCTATTCAAAAGGAAATTTACCCGGGGGGCTTATAGTTACGAGATCAGCCTTTAAAATTTTCAATTTCGTTTAATAGAAAAAAAATAAAAACCCGTCGTTACTAAAAATAGATTGTAATTAAAATTTTTTGAAATTTCATTTAAAGCATTTTTTCAAATTTCAAAAATAAGAAAACCCTGGCAAACTTCAAAAAAAAGGGGTTCCCCATTACAGGTTTTTACCTGTAGGGCATATTTTACAGATACACCTTTTTAAAGATTTCAATTTTGTTTCATAAAAAAATTTAAAATTTTCCCTCGTTACAAAAAATACGATTGTAATTAAAATTTTGAATGAGAACTCTTCTTTTAAACTTTTTCGAAATTAGCAAAAAATGAAAAATCCGGGTAAAAACTTAAAAAAGGGATTTCCCCTATTCACTATGGAAATTTCAGCCTTGGGCTTAATTTCGAGATCCCCCCCATTTAAAATTTAATTTCTTTCATGAAAAAAAATCAAAACTCCCGTTTACAAAAAATAGATTGAAATTAAAATTTTAAAGAAACTTTCTTTTAAAAAACTTTTTCGAAAATTCCAAAAAAAAAAATCTGGGTTAAAATTTAAAAAGGGCTTTTTGTCTTTCACTATAAAATTTCCCTGTAGGTTAAATTTAGAATACGCCATTTAAAAATTTAATTTGTTTAAAGAAAAAAATAAAAACTCCCGTCGCTAAAAATAGATTGTTTTAAAATTTTGAATGAAACTCTTCATTTAAACATTTTTCGAAAATTCAGAAAAAAAGAAAAATCCTAGGTAAAAATTAAAAAAGGGCATTCCCGTCTATTAAAATTAAAATTTCGCTGTGGGGCCAAATTAGGATACAGCCATTTAAAATTTCAATTTGTTTACATAAAAAAAATAATAAAAACTACCGTCGTTCTAAAATACGTTGAAATTTAAAAATTTGAATAGAACTCTTCATTTAAGCTTTTTTCGTAAATTCAGCAAAAATAGAAAACTGGTAAAAACTCAAAAAGGCGTTCCCGTCTTTCCAGGGAAAATTTTCCCACCCTTTGGGGGCAAGATTAAAATAACCATTTAAATTTCAATTTCGTTTAAATAGTAAAAAAAATAAAAACCCCTCGTTCTAAAAATAGGATTTTAAAATTTTAATAGAACTCTTCTTTTTAAAGAAATTTTTCGTAAATTCAGCAAAAATGAAAAATCCAGGTCAAAATTCGAAAAAAGGGGATTCCCCTTCTTTCACAATGGAAATTTAGCCTCGTAGGTTTATAATTGAGATACACCTTTTAAAATTTCAATTCTTTACATAGTAAAAATAATAAAAACGCGTTACAAAAAATGGTTTAAAAAAAATTTTTTAATAGCTCTTTCTTTTTAAAAGCATTTTTCGTAAATTCAAAAAAATAAAAAAATCTAAGGTAAAAAACTTAAAAAAAAGGGGCGTTCCCTCTATTACAGGGAAATTTAGCCTGTAGGGATAGATTGAAGATACACCCTTTTTAAAAATTTTAAATTTTTTTTACATAGTAAAAAAATAAAAATCCCTCTTACTAAAAATACATTTAAATTTAAAATTTTGAATGGAACTCTTTTTTTTTGAAGCAATTTTCGTAAATTCAGCAAAAAATGAAAACTGGGCAAAACTTCAAAAAAAAAGGGGGTTCCGCATTCCTATGGAAATTTCAGCCTCGTAGGTTTTAAAAAATTACGATACAGCCTTTTAAATTTTAATTTTTTTTAATAGAAAAAATAATCAAAACTACCGTCGTTCTAAAAATACGTTTTAAAAATTAAAATTTTGAAGGGGAAACTCTTCTATTTAAAGCTTTTTCGAAATTCAGCAAAAATGAAAAACCCTGGGTCAAAACCAAAAAAGGGCGTTTCCCCCTTTTTACATGGAAATTTAGCCCGTAGGGCTTATAGTTTACGAGATACACCTTTTAAAGTTTCAATTTTTTTACATGGAAAAAAAAATTAAAACTACCTGTTACTAAAAATACTTGAAATTAAAATTTTGAAAAAAACTCTTCTTTTAACTTTTTTCTTTCCCCCAAAAAATGAAAACCCTAGTAAAAACTTAAAAAAGAGGCGTTTCCCCTCTATTCCTAGGGAAATTTCACCTCTTTTTTTAGTTTGAGATAAGCCATTTAAAATTTAATTTCTTTAATAGTAAAAAATAATAAAAACTCCCGTCGTTACAAAAATACGTTTTAATTAAAAAATTTGAAGAGAATTTTCCCTTTTTTAAAGCTTTTTTTCGTAAATTCAGCAAAAAAGGGAAAAAACCCTTATTTTAAAATTTCGAAAAGAGGCGTTTCCCCGTCTTTCATAAAATTTACTTGGGCATAGTTTACGAGATACAATTTAAAATTTAATTTCGTTTACATAGAAAATTAATAAAAAACCGTCGTTATAAAAATAGATTGAATTAAAAGAATGAACTTTTATTTAAGCATTTTTGTAAATTAAAAAAAAAAAATAAAAATCCTGGAAAAAACTTGAAAAAGGGCTTTCCCCGTCTATTCATATGGAAATTTACCCTCGGGGATAGTTGGATACAGCCTTTTAAAATTTTCCCTTTGTTTACATATAAAAAAAAATCAAAATACCTCGTTACAAAAAAATAGATTGAAATTTAAAATTTTGAATGAAATCTTTATTTAAGAATTTTTCGTAAATTCAGAAAAAATGAAAAACCTAGGTCAAAATTCAAAAAGACGATTCCTCTATTACTAGGGAAAATTTACCTTAGGGCTTAATTACGATACACCCTTTTAAAATTTAATTCTTAATAGTAAAAAAATCAAAACTCCCCTCGTTACAAAAAAAAGTTTAAATTAAAATTTTGAAAAAACTCTTCTATTTAAAGCATTTTTTTCGTAAATTACAAAAAATGAAAAAATCCGGTTAAACTTCAAAAAAGGGATTCCCCTCTTTCAAAGGAAAATTTGCTTTGGGCTTAAAAATTTTAGAGATACACCCATTTAAAATTTCTTTTTGTTTACATGAAAAATAATAAAAAATTTCGTTACTAAATAGGTTGAAATTTAAAAATTTTGAATGAGAATCTTCAGAAAAATTTTTTCGTAAATTCAGAAAAAATAAAAAAATCCTGGTAAAATTTTCGAAAAAAAGGCGATTCCCGTCTATTACAGGGAAATTTCACCCTGTAGGGCATAGATTAGAGATACAGCCTTTAAAAATTTCAATTTCGTTTAATAGTAAAAAAATAAAAAATCCCGCGTTACTAAAAATAATTGTTTTTAAAAATTTTAATGGAACTCTTCTTGAAAAATTTTTTCAAAAATTCGCAAAAAATGAAAATCCAAAATAAAAATTCGAAAAAAGGCGTTCCCATTACAATGGAAATTTCAGCCGAGGGCTTTAGATTAAAGATAACCTTTTTAAAAATTTCAATTTCGTTTACAGGGGAAAAAAATAAAACTCCCGTCGTTACTAAAATACGTTGTAATTAAAATTTTGAAGAAACTCTTCTATTTAAGCTTTTTTCGAAATTTCAGCAAAATGAAAATCTAGGTCAAACTTCAAAAAAAAAGGGTTTCCCCGCATTCACAGGGAAATTTTCACCCCGTAGGGCTTTTTTTAAAACACCATTTAAAATTTCAATTTCGTTTACATAGAAAAAATAATAAAACTCCCGTGTTAAAAAAACGTTGAAATTTAAAAAATTTTGAAGAAAACTTTCTATTTAAACATTTTTCGTAAATTCAAAAAAAAGAAAAACTAATCAAAACTTCGAAAAAGGGCGATTCCCCTATTCATAGGAAATTTAACTCGTGGGGCTTATAGTTACAGTAGCCATTTAAAATTTCAATTTGTTTACATAGAAAAAAAAAATCAAAATCCCGTCGTTACTAAAAAAGATTGAAATTAAAAATTTTTAATAGAATTTCATTTAAAAAACTTTTTTTGTAAATTCAGAAAAAAATAGAAAATCTGGTCAAATTTTAAAAAAAGGGGCGTTTCCCCGTCTATTCATAGGAAATTTTCAGCCTGTAGGGCTATAGTTACGAATACAGCCATTTAAAATTTAAATTTCTTTTAATAAAAAAATTAAAACTCCTGTTAAAAAATACGATTGAATTTAAAAATTTTGAATGAGAATTTTTTTTTTTTAAAGCATTTTTTTCGTAAATTAGCAAAAATGAAAAATCCTAGGTAAAAACTTGAAAAAAGGCGATTCCTCTATTACAGGGAAAATTTTCGCCCGTAGGCTTAAATTTAGAGAGAAAAAAAGATTTAATTTTTTACATAAAAAAAAATAATCAAAACTCCCGTGTTCAAAAAAATACGATTTAATTTAAAATTTTTGAATGAAAACCCTTTCTTTTTTAAGCATTTTTTTGTAAATTCAGCAAAATAAAAATCTAGTCAAAACTTCAAAAAAGGGGCGACCCCCTTTTCACTTTAAAATTTCAGCCTCGTAGGGCAAGTTACAGATACGCCATTTAAAGATTTAATTTCTTTTACATAGTAAAAAAAAAAATCCCGTCGTTATAAAAATAGTTGTAATTAAAATTTTGAATAGAACTCTTCTATTTAAAGCATTTTTTCGAAAATTTCAAAAAAATGAAAATCCTAGGTCAAACTTCAAAAAAAGGGGGATTCCCGCTATTCACTAGGGAAATTTCAGCCTGGGGTTTTATAGTTAGAGATACAGCCATTAAAAAATTTTAAACCCTTTAAATGAAAAAATAATCAAAACTACCGTCGTTACTAAAAATACGATTGTAATTAAAATTTTGAATGAAACCTTCTATTTAAAATTTTTTTCGAAATTTCAGCAAAAATGAAAACCCTGGTCAAAACTTCAAAAAAGGCGTTTCCCCGTTATTACTATGGAATTTCCCTTAGGGCTTAAAATTTTGAATACACCATTTAAAATTTAAATTTGTTTAATAGAAAAAAAAATAAAACACCTCGTTACTAAAAATAGATTGTAATTAAAATTTTGAATGAGAACTTTCATTTAAAGCTTTTTCTAAATTCAAAAAAAGAAAAGTCTTCATCAAAAAACAATGTCTTTACATGGTTTATCGTTTTTAAGTTACGGAATACGCCATTTAAAAATTTTCCCAATTTCTTTTCTTTTAAAAAAATCCTACCCGTTCTAAAAATCGTTGTTTAAAAATTTTTAATGGCTTTTCTTTTCATTTTTCCCTTTCAAAAAAAAAACCCTTAAAATTCCCGAAAAACGTTCCCCTTTATTTAGGGGAAAATTTCATTAGGGTTTAAAATTTTAAAAAACCCCTTTTAAAATTTTTTTTGTTTACTTTAAAAAAATATCCCATCGTTCTAAAAATGTTTATTTTTTTAAAAAACCTTTTTTTCCATTTTCGTAAATCGCAAAAATGCCCTATAAAATTAAAAATTCCCCACTTAAATTTACCCTCTTTTGTTCAATTTTAAATTTAAAATTTAAATTTTTCCGTTCTAGGTTAAAAATACCCGTTCAAAAATCGTTTAATTAAATTTTTTAATGCCCCTTTTATTTAAGATTTTTCAAATCGAAAAAATGAAAATCGGGTAAAACGAAAAAGAACCCCGTTTCTTTGGTTTCAATGTAGGGTTATGTTCAAAAACCCCTTTAAAAATTTCAATTTCCGTTTTGAAAAATATTAAAAACTCGTGTTCAAAATGTTGAAAAAAAAATTTTAATAAAAATCCTTCTTTTAAAAAGTTTTTCGTTTAGCAAAAAATAAAAAAATCCGGTTCTTAAAAAAAAAGGGGTTTCCCTCTATTCATATAAATTTCGTTCTAGGCTTATTTCGGGTGTTTAAAATTTTAAAAATTTTTTCTAGTAAAAAAAATCGTCGTTTAAAAAAATCGTTTAAATTTTTTTAATGGCTTTCTATTTAAGCTTTTTCTAAATTCGCTTAGAAAACCCCTTTTAAAACTTCAAAAAAGGCCCCCTTCTTTCCCTAAAATTTCGTCTAGGGTTTATTTACGTCACCTTTATTTAATTTCTTTTCAAAAAATTTATCAAAAAAAATCGTTCTAAAAATGTTTATTTTTTTAATGGCTCTTCTTTTTAAAAGCAAATTTTTCAAAAATTCGCTTTTCCCTTTAAAAATAAAAACCACCCCGTCTATTTATGGTTTCGCCTTTAGGGCTATGTTAAATACCCCTTTAAAAGTTCTTTTTTTCTGAAAAAATAAAAAAAACTATCGTTCAAAAATCTTTTAAATTTTTTAATGGAACTTTTTTAAAAAGCTTTTTCGTAAATTCGCAAAATCGGTAAAAATTAAAAAAATTCCGTTTTCCTGGTTTGTCTATTTGGTTTAAATCGCCTTTTAAAAATTTCAATTTTTTTGAAAAAAATTTTTCCGAAAAAAAATGTTTAAATTTTTTAAAAAATCTTTTTTTAAAACTTTTTTGTTCCAATTAAAACCCTAGAAAAAATTCCCCGAAAAACGTTCTTTTCCGATTTCGCCTTAGGGTTATGTTTAAAATACGCCATTTAAAATTTCATTTCTTTTCTTTTTAAAAAAATCCTACTCGTTCAAAAAATTTCGTTGTTTAAAAATTTTGAAGGAAAATTTTCTATTTAAGCTTTTTTTAAAATTCAAAAAATGTCAGGCCCTTTAAAAAAGGGCATTCCCGTCTATTCCTATAAATTTCCCCTCTAGGGTTTATTTAAATCCCTTAAAATTTCATTTCTTTATGGTAAAAAAATCAAAACTATTTAAAAAAATACGTTTATTTTTTTGAAAATCTTCTTTTTAAAGCTTTTTCAAAAATTGCAAAATGTCAAATCCTTCAAAAACGTTCCCCTTCTAAAAATTTTACTTCGGGGGTTAGTTCGGTCGCCTTTTAAAATTTTTCTTTTCGTTTCTAAAAAAAAACCCTTCCCCGTTCAAAAATCGTTTAAATTTTTTTAAAAAAACCTTCTTTTTAAAGTTTTGTTTCGAAAAAATGTTCAAATCCTTAAAAAAACGTTCCCCAATTTCATTTTATTTACCCTAGGGCTTTTTTAAATCCCCAAAATTTTAAAAATTTAAAAAATTTCTTTTTAAAAAAAATTTTCCTACCTTTAAAAAATCGTTTTAAAAAAATTTTAAAAAAAATCTTCTTTTTAAAGATTTTTCAAAATTCGCAAAAAAAAATCCGGAAAAAATTCAAAAAAAAATTTTTCCCCTTTATTCCTTTGGAAATTTCAGTGTAGGGTTATTTTTCAATAACCTTTAAAAATTTCAATTTTTTTTAAATAAAAAAAAAATATCCTCTTCGTTCAAAAAATTTGTTTAAAAATTTTAAGGGAAACCTTCTATTTAAAGTTTTTTTAAAATTCGAAAAAAGAAAACCCGGAAAAAACTTAAAAAAGGGAAACCCCGTCTTTTCCTTTAAAATTTACCTTGGGTATAATTACTTTTTAAATTTTTTCAATTTCTTTTTAAATTTTAAAAATACCCTTCTTCTTTTAAAAAATCGTTTAAAAAAAATTTTGAATGAGACCTTCATTTCAATTTTTCGTTTTCGAAAAATAAAAATCTAGGTCAAAACTTAAAAAAGGGTTCCCGTCTATTTCATGAAATTTCCCCTTCGGGGCCTTTATTTGGTTTCACCTTTTAAAAGTTTCATTTTTTTTATAGAAATTCAAAAATCCGCTTCTATGTTTAAAATTTTAAAGCCTTTCTTTTTCATTTTTTAATTCGAAAAAATTTGAAAACCGGAAAAAACTTCAAAAAATTTCTATTTCTATAAATTTCACCTCGTTTTTGTTAGGTCACCTTTAAAGTTTCAATTTTTTTAATTTAAAAAAATTATCGTTCTAAAAATCGTTTAATTTTTTTTAAAAGTTTTCCTTTTTGTTTTTTAAATTCCCCAAAAAAAAACCCTTAAAAAATTTAAAAAAAATTCCGCTTTTCCTTAAATTTCCTTTCTGTTTTTTTTAAAAGGGATCACTTTAAAAATTTCAATTTCTTTTCTAAAAAAAAATCCTCTTCGTTCAAAAATCGTTGAATTTTTTAAAAGCTCTTCTTTTTTCCCTTTTTTTAAATAATCACAAAATGCCCTTTTAAAAAGGGCACCCCGTTTCTAAAATTTCCCTCTAGTTTTATTTAAATCCCCCTTTAAAAAAATTTCTTTGTTTTTTTTAAAAATAACCTTACGTCTTTAAAAAAATACGTTTAAAAAAATTTTTTTAGCTCTTCTTTTAAAACCAAATTTTTGTAAATTTTTCCCAAAATTAATTTCAAGGGCTCACGTTTCTATTTATGCGTCTAGTTATTTTTTCGCCCCAGTTCTTTGTTTGTAAAAACCTATCTTTTTATTAAAATCGGTTTTTTTTGAATGCTCTTCTTTTTTCCCTTCTTCTTTTAGCGTCATTTTCAAATTCCCCACGTTTTTTTGCCCATGATTTACCGCTATGTTCTATTTATTTTTCTATCTTTTCTATTTATCCTTCTTCGTTTAATCCGTTTATGTTTTTTTTACCTTCTATGTTTTTTATTCGCTTTTTTAAAATTAAAAACCGTTCCCCTTTTTTCACTTTTCCCAGCCTCTGGGCTTTAAAATAATTTTCCATTTGTTCTTTGAAAAAAAACCCCGGTTTCAAGTTTTATTTTAAAAAAATGGGGTTTTTTGATTTTCGTTTCAGAAAAAGAAAACCTTTCCCAAAAAGCTTACCATTTTAAAATCCCTTTTAGAAATTCGGTCGGGAAATTTTTTTTGTTTAAAAAAAATCCTTCCGGTTTCAAATTTGAAAAATTTTTGTGGGGGTACTTTATTTAATTTTGGAAATTGATGTTTTAGGTCAAACTTCAAAAAACGTTTTTTTTATTTGCCTAGGGCTTTTTCCCCTTTCGCTTTAAAATTTTTCAATTTGTTCAGTTAACCTACGGTTTTTTCCGAACTTATTTAAAAATTTTCCTTTTTAGGATTTTTCGAATTCCCAAAAAAGAACCATTTAACAAAAAATTTCAACGAAATCGCCGTTTTAAATTTATCGTTGTTTTTTCTTTTAAAAATCCCCGGTCGTTCTTTGAAAAATTTAAAAATTTTATTTCTTTTCCGATTTTCCAAAAATTTAAACCCTTTTAGTCAAAACTTAAAAAAGGGCAATTTTTTTTTTTTTTTGGGCTAGGGGCTTTTTCCCCTCCTTTAAAAATTTTTCTTTTTTTACTTTAAAAAATTTTTTTTTCAAAAGTTTTTTTAAAAATCTTTTTAATTTTCGAAATTTCGAAAAAACAGCAAAAACCCGAAAAATTTTTGATTTCGTTCAATCGGGTTTTTCAAAAACCTTTTCTTTCAATTTGAAAAAATTCATTTTGGGATTTTAAATTTTGTATTTCCCCGGGATTTTTATTTGCAAAAGTCTATCCCCAAAAACGTTTTTTTTCCTGGTTTCAGGCTTGGGCTTTAAAATTTATAAACCCATTTATTTCGTTAAAATACTTCAAAAGCTTTTCTTTAAAAATGCTTTTTATTTTCGATTTCCAAAAGCATAAACGAAAAATGCTTTTTATGGGTTTCCCCCCGTTTTTTTACGGTCATTTTTTCCTTTGTTTTCTAAAATCCTTCCTCGTTTAAAAAATTTTAAATTTTGTATTTTTTATTTTCCAAAAAGGAAATTAGATGTTTTAAACTCAATTTAAAAAACAATTTTTCATTTAAATTTCCCCGTGCTTATTTTTTTCCCTTTAAAAATTTTATTTTGTTTCTTTTTATTTTCGACCAAATACGTTTAATTTTTTAAAAAATTTTCCTATTTTAGATTTTTTCGTTTACAAAAGAAAACCATAAACCCCAAAAAGACTTTTACCAAAATTCCGAAATTTCATGAGGTTTTTAAAAACCTTTTTTCCTCGTTTTTTGGTTTCCCAAAGGTCTTCTTTTCCGTTTTTTTTTTAAGGACCCTTTTTTTTAAAGATTTTTTTAAATCCCAAATTTTAAAATTCAAAACTAAGGGGTTTTTTTCCCGTTTAAAAAATTTTTCAGCCCTTTTACCATATTTTCCAAGTACCCCTTTTTAAAATTTTATTTTTGTTTGCGGTTCAAAAACAACTTTAAAAAATCTTTTTTTTTTATGGTCTTTTTTAAAAAAAATTTTTTCCCTAAATTTTAAAATCCGTTACGTTAATTTTCCGTATTTCTAATTGATGGGTTTTAACGCAATCTTCTAATGGAATTTTCCCCCCATTTCTTTAGTTTACCTTTTTCCCAGTTCTTTTCCCAAATTCATTTTATTTACCGTTCACGCTTTTTTACCGTTTCGTTTATTTAAATGGGATTTTATTTTCCCCAATGCAAAAACGAAGCCTAAACGTTTTTTTATGCCCACTTAATGCCTTTTATTTATCGTCTTGTTTTTTTTATCCGTTCCGTTCATTTATCCTATCGTTAATTTTGGTCCAGTTTTTTATCGCTTAATTTTTATCCCTCTATCGAATTTTGTCTACGGGTTTTTTCCGTCTACTTAAAATATATTCTTGTTCTTACCCTTTACGTTCAAACCTTTTACTTTAATCTTTTATTTTTAAAGGGTTTTCCGTTCCAAAAGAACCTTTTAAACCCGAAATGCTTGTTCTTTTTTCCCGATTTTCAATCGTTTTTTTTAAAATCCGTTCATCGTTAAATTTTCCGTTTACTTTTAATTTCCCTTTTTATTTCAAAATGGTTCCTTTTATTTCCCTTTTAAAATCGTTTTATCCTTCTTTTTCTTTCGTCGGGGGCTTTAAAAATATATGGTCATTTGTTACGTTCACGCAAGTACTTTCGGGTTTTACTTTAAAAATGGCATTTAGGTTTCCAAATTCCGAAAAGGGCCCATAAACGAAAATATTGACCCTCCCGTTAAATTTCATCAATCCGGTTTTAAAATCCGTTGGGTAAAATTTAAAAATCAACTTACGTTAATTTTCCCGATTTTCGTTTAGGATGGGCTTTAAACGTCTATCTCCTAAAAATGCGAATTTTTATTTGGCAGGGGCTTTCTTCATTCCAAATATGTCATTTTTCGTTCACCGGTGGGTTTCCCCGGACTTTATTTAAAAAATCTATTTTTTTTTCGCATTTCCAAAAAACCAAAAACGAAAAATGCTTGTTCCCTTTCCCCGGCGACCCGGTTTTATAAATCCTGTATCGAAATTTTAAAAATTCAACGGTTACGTTAATTTTCCCTTTAAATTGGTCAAAACGTCATATCCCAAAAATAATTTTGCTTCTAACACCTTTCCCGGTCTTTTTTAAAAAATATTGGTCTTTGTTTTTTCCGCCAGGTGGGTTTTGGGGGGCTTTTACAAAAAATCGTATTTTAATTTTCCCCCTTTCAAAAAGGGCCAAAAACGAAAATGACTTTTTTAAATTTTCCCCGAAAGAGATCCGGTTTTTAAAACCCGGGTTCTCGTTTGTTCAACATTGTTACTTTCCGTATTTTCCAAGAAATTAATCGGTTTTAAAAGTCTTTTCCCCCCAAAATGGAATTTTTCATTCTGGAGGGGCTTTCCATTTGGGGGTTTTTCCCTTATGGTCATTTGTTACGTTCACCAGAGTCCCCTTTTTAAGGGTTTTACTTTAAAAATGGCGTATTTTGGTTTTTTCCGCACGCAAACCAAAAAAACGAAAAATTTTTCCCTTGTTTTTTTCGAGTCAATCCGGTTTTTTAAAAAAAAATCCTTTCCCCGTCAAATTTGAAAATTCCGGGGGGGGGTACGTTCTTTTCCGTTTTCCAAAATAACCCTTTAAACTATATTCTAAAAATGGTTTTCTTTGAAGTTACGGGCTTTTTCCCGTCTTTTTTAAAAAATATTGTCATTTTTACGTTCACGCAGGTACGGTTTCAGACTTTTACTTTAAAATGGCGTTTTTGATTTTCCGTTCACGAAAACGAAAAAAAACGAAAAATGTTCCCCCAAATCGCCGTTAAATTCGAGTCAGATCCGGTTTTCTAAAATCCTTTCCCGGGTCAATTTTAAAAATTCCGGGGTTTACGTTGCTTTTCCGATTTTCCCAAGGTTAATCTTTTTTCGATTTTATCTCCTACAAAAATCGTTTTATTCTGAACTCCGTGTTCTTCAGTCGGGGTTTCTTTTGTCTTTGTTACGTTCACGCAAGTAGGGTTTCCAGACTTTATTTAAAAATGGCTATTTTAATTTTCGCTTTGCACAAAACGAACCATAAACAGAAAAAATTTGC
This sequence comes from Teleogryllus oceanicus, assembly GCA_964035755.1. Classification (NCBI taxonomy): domain Eukaryota; kingdom Metazoa; phylum Arthropoda; class Insecta; order Orthoptera; family Gryllidae; genus Teleogryllus; species Teleogryllus oceanicus. The sequence continues at coordinate 16,599 of CAXIVR010000316.1, read as the reverse complement.
CCCCCTTTTTAGCCCTTTTTTCGAGTCAACCCGGGTTTTCTAAAAATCCGTTCCCGAAAAAATTTTGAAAAATTCAACGGTGGGGTCTTTTAACTTTTCCCTTTTCCCCAAAAAATTAATGGTTTTAAAACATCATATCCCTACAAAAATCGTTTTCTTCTAAGCCTCGTTTCCCCGGCTCTCTTTCAAAATATGGTCATTTTTTTAGTTCACCATACGGTTTAGACTTTTCTTTAAAAATGGCTATTTTAAGTTTTTCGAAAATTCCCAAAAAACAAGCCAAAAACGAAAAATGTTTTTGTTAAATTTATGGGCCCTTTTTTAAAAAAAAATCCGTTGGGTAAAATTTAAAAATCCGGTTACGTTAATTTTCCCCCATTTCAAAAAATTATGGGCTTTAAAGGTCATATTCCAAAATCGTTTTTCATTTAAACACGGGGTTTCCCAGGTCTGGGCTTTCAAAATATATGGTCATTTTTTTACGTTACCGGTCTTTTAAGGGCTTTTTCTTTAAAATGGCTATTTTAAATTTTGATCACGCAAAAAAAACGAAAATGTTTTTACCCATTTTTTTTGGTCAGGCCCTGGTTTTCTAAAATCCTTTCCCGGGTCAAATTTAAAAATTCAAGGGGGTTTACGTTAATTTTCCGTTTTAAAAAATTTATCGTTTAAACGTCATTTCCTAAAAAAATCGAATTTTTCTTCTAAATTCGGCGTGTTCGGCTCTGGGCTTTCAAAATATATGGTCATTTGTTACGTTCGGACGCAGGTAGGTTTCAGGGGTTTTTTATTTTAAAAATGGCGTATTTTGAGTTTTGGGTTGCACAAAACGAAGCCATAAAAAAAAATGCCCACTGAAATCGCCGTTAAATTTCGAGTCAGGACCCTGGTTTTCCAAAAATCCGTGTCCGGTCAATTTTAAAAAAATTAACAGGGGGGGGTACGTTAACTTTCCGATTTTCAAGAAATTGGATCGGCTTTAAACGATCATATCTCCAAAAAATGCAAATTTTTTGATTCGAATCGGCGTTTCCAGGCTCTGGGCTTTCAAAAATATGGTCATTTGTTACGTTGGACCAAGTAGGGTTTTCCCAGGCTTTTATTTTAAATGGCGTTTTTTAGGAGTTTTCATATGCAAAAAACAAACCAAAAAAGAAAAATGCCCCCTTTGGTTAAATTTCAGTCAGGATCCGTTTTCAAAAACCCGTGTCGTGAAATTTGAAAATTCAACAGGGGGGGGTACGTTAACTTTTCCGATTTTAAAGAAATTGGATCGGTTTTAAAACGATCATATCTCCTAAAAAAATGCGAATTTTGCATTCTAAAGCTCGGGCGTGTTCCCGGCTCTGGGCTTTAAAAAAATGTCTTTTGTTACGTTCGGACAAAAGTACGGTTTCAGAGTTTTTACTTTAAAAATGGCGTTTTTGGATTTTTCGCAATTCAGAAAACAAGCCATAAACAGAAAAATGACTTGTTTTAAATTTCGAGTCGGGATCCTGGTTTTCAAAAAATCCGTGCCCGGTCAAAATTTTGAAAAATTCAACAGGGGGGGGTACGTTGAACTTTTCCGATTTTCCGGAAATTAGGATCGGCTTTAAAGATCATATCCCCAAAAATGCAATTTTTTGTTTGAACCACGGGCGTGTTCCCCAGGCTCTGGGCTTTCAAAAATATGGTCATTTGTTACGTTGGAGGGGTACGGTTTCAGACTTTTATTTTAAAAATGGCGTATTTTAGGATTTTTGGAATTGCAGAAAACAAGCCATAAACAGAAAAATGACTTGACATTTCAGTCAGGATCCTGGTTTTCATAAAACCTTTCCGGTCAAATTTAAAAAATTCAACAGGGGGGGTACGTTGTTTTCCGTTTTAAGAAATTAGGATCGGTTTTAAACGATCATATCTCCTAAAAAAATGCGAATTTTGCATTCGAATAGGGCGTTTCCCCGTTGGGCTTTCAAAATATATGGTCATTTTTACGTTCGGACGCGAGTACGGTTCAGGTTTTTACTTTAAAATGGCGTATTTTGGGATTTTCAATGCACAAAACGAAGCCATAAACAGAAAAATGACTTGAAAAAACCCAAATTTCGAGTCGGGACCCGGGTTTTTCATAAAAACCCGTTCGGTCGAAAAAAAAATTCAACAGGGGGGGGTACGTTGAACTTTTCGATTTTCCGAAATTAGGATCGGCTTTAAACGATCTATCTCTACAAAATGCAATTTTTGCATTCTGAATACGGGCGTGTTCCAGCTCTGGGCTTTCAAAAATTTTGTCTTTTTACGTTCGGACGCAGGAGGTTTCAGAAAACTTTAAAAATGGCGTTTTTTTAGGATTTTCGCGAATTGCACGAAAACGAAATAAACAAAAAAATGACTTCACCACTGAAATCCCTTTAAATTTTTCGAGTCGGGATCCTGGTTTTCAAAAAAATCGTGCCCGGTCAAAATTTTAAAAAATTAACAGGGGGGGGCGTTAATTTTTCCCGTTTTTCCCAAAGAAATTAGGATCGGTTTTAAAAATCTATCCCTACAAAAATCGAATTTTGCATTCTAAACACGGGCGTTTCCCCCAGGCTCTGGGCTTTCAAAATATATGGTCTTTTGTTCGTTCGACGCAATACGGTTTGAGGGCTTTTACAAAAATGGCGTATTTTGGAGTTTTCGCTTGCAAAAAACAACCCAAAAACAAAAAATGACTTGTTAAATTTCGAGTCGGACCCTGGTTTTCATAAAATCCGTGCCCGGGTCGAAATTTGAAAAATTCAACAGGGGGGGGTACTTTGAATTTTCCGATTTTTCCCAAAAAAGGATCGGCTTTAAACGATCATATCTCCAAAAAATGCAATTTTTGCATTCTGAAGCTAGGGGCGTGTTGCCCAGGCTCTCTTTCAAAATATATGGTCATTTGTTACTTTTGGACGCAGAGTACGGTTTGCAGGGGCTTTTATTTAAAAAAATGGCGTATTTTGGATTTTTCCAAATTGCACGAAAACGAAGCCATAAAAAAAAATATTTGACCACTAAATTTGGGTTTAAATTTCGAGTCGGGATCCGGGTTTTTCCCAAAAATCCGTTCCGGTCGAAATTTAAAAAATTCAACAGGAAAACGTTGAACTTTTCCTTTTTGCCAAAAATTAGGATCCAAACGTCATATCCCCTAAAAAAATGCAAATTTTTTGCTTCTAAATACGGCGTTTTCCCTAAGGCTCTGGGCTTTCAAAATTTTTGGTCATTTTTTGTTCGGACGCAAGTACGGTTTCAGGGCTTTTATTTAAAAATGGCGTTTTTTGGATTTTCCAATTGCCCCGAAGCCATAAACAAAAAAATGATTTTAACTGAAATCCCCGAAAATTTCATGGACCCGGGTTTTTCAAAAAACCCGTGTCGGTCAAATTTGAAAATTCAAAGGGGGGGGTACTTTTCTTTTCCGATTTTCCAAAAGAAATTAGGATCCAAAACATCATATCCCAAAAAAGGAATTTTTTGCATTCGGGTTTTGGCTTTCCCCAGGCTCGGGGTTTCAAAATATATGGTCATTTGTTACGTTTGGACGAATGGTTTTAGGGGCTTTTCTTTAAAAATGGCGTTTTTGGGTTTTTCGCTTGCAAAAAACGGGCCTAAACAAAAAAAGGGGCCCCATAAATTCCAAAGAGTCAGGACCCTGGTTTTCAAAAAACCGTGTCGGTCGAAATTTAAAAAATTAACGGGGGGGGTACGTTGAACTTTTCCGATTTTAAAAGGGAAATTGGGATCGGCTTTAAACGATCATATCTCCAAAAAATGCAAATTTTTTGCATTCTGAACTACGGGCGTGCCCCCAGGCCTGGGCTTTCAAAAATATGGTCATTTGTCGTTGGACGCAGAGTACGGTTTCAGACTTTTTTTTAAAAAATGGCGTATTTGGGTTTTCGAATTTGCACGAAAACGAAGCCATAAACAGAAAAATGACTTCCCACTAAAATGCCGTTAAATTTCATAGGCCCGGGTTTTTCATAAAATCCTTTCGTCGAAATTTGAAAAATTCAACAGGGGGTACGTTGAATTTTTCCCGTTTTTCCCCGGAAATTGGGATCGTTTTAAAAATATATCTCCTACAAAAATGCGAATTTTTGCATTCAAAATACGGGCGTGTTCTTGGGCTCTGGGGCCAAAAATAGGGTCATTTTTTCTTTTTGGACGCAGGTGGTTTTCAGGTTTTTTTTTAAAAATGGCGTATTTTGGGTTTTGGAATTGCACACGAAAAAACAAAAAAGCTTGTTAATTTCGAGTCAGGACCCTGGTTTTCAAAAAAACCTTTCCCGGTCAAATTTGAAAAATTCAACAGGGGGGGTACGTTAACCCATTTTCCAAAAAATTGGATCGGCTTTAAACGATCTTTCTCCAAAAAAGAATTTTGCATTCTGAAGCAAGGTTTCCCAGGTCTGGGCTTTAAAAAATATATGGTCATTTTTTTTTTGGGACGCGGGTACGGTTTCAGAGGTTTTTATTTTAAAAAATGGCGTATTTTAGGATTTTTCCCGGAATTGCACGAAAACGAAGCCATAAACAAAAAAATGACTTGCCCCACTGAAATGCCGTTAAATTTCAGTCAGGACCCTGGTTTTTCAAAAAACCCGTGTCCGGTCGAAATTTGAAAAATTCAACGGGTGGGGTAAAAATTTTTCGTTTTTGACAAGAAATTAGGATCGGCTTTAAACGATCATATCTCCCCAAAAATGCAAATTTTTGCATTCTGAACTAGGGTTTTCCAGCTCTGGGCTTTCAAAAATTTTGTCTTTTGTTACGTTCGGCCCAGAGTACGGTTTAAATTTTTTTAAAAATGGCGTATTTTGGGAGTTTTCGCGTTTCACAAAACGAAGCCATAAAAAAAAAATGACTTGCCCCATAAATCGCCTTTAAAATTTCGAGTCGGGATCCTGGTTTTCAAAAAAATCCGTCCCCGGTCAAAATTTAAAAAATTCAACAGGTACGTTGAACTTTTCCGATTTTGCCAAGGAAATTGGGATGGGCTTTCGATCTTCTCCTACAAAAATGCGAATTTTTGCATTCTAAGCTCGGCGTTTCTAAATCTGGGCCAAAAAATATGGTCATTTTTACGTTCGGACGCAAGAAGGTTTCAGAGTTTTTACAAAAAATGGCGTATTTTAGATTTTTTTCGCGTCCCCAAAAAAAAACCAAAAAAGAAAAATGACTTGTTAAAAACCCAAATTTGAGTCAGGATCCTGGTTTTAAAAACCGTGCCCGGTCGAAATTTGAAAAATTCAACATGGGGACGTTGAATTTTTCCGATTTTCCAAGAAATTGGATCGGCTTTAAACGATCTATCTCCTACAAAAATGCGAATTTTTGCATTCTGGCTCGGGCGTTTTTCCCAGGCTCTGGGCAAAAAATATATGGTCATTTTTAGTTCGGACCAAACTTTTTGCAGGGGCTTTACAAAAAAGGGTTTTTTGGGGATTTTGGAATTGAACAAACCCATAAACAAAAAACCCACCACTGAAATCCCAAAAATTCGAGTCCCCGGGTTTTTCCCAAAAATCCGTGCCCGGTCGAAATTTGAAAAATTAACAGGGGGTACGTGGAATTTTTCCGATTTTGCCAAGGAAATTGGATCGGTTTTAAACGATCAACCCCCCACAAAAATGCGAATTTTTTGATTTGAACTACGGGGCGTGTTTCCCGGCTCGGGGCTTTCAAAATATAGGTCTTTTGTTACGTTCGGACGCGAGTACGGTTTGAGGGTTTTTATTTTAAAAATGGCGTTTTTTGGGATTTTTTCGCATGCACGAAAACAAAGCCATAAACAAAAAATGACTTGCACCACTGAAATCGCCGTTAAATTTCGAGTCAGGATCCTGGTTTTCAAAAAAATGCGTGTCGTCAAAATTTTAAAAAAATCAACAGGTGGGGTACGTTAAATTTTTTCCTTTTTGCCAGGAAATTAGGATCGGCTTTAAATGATCATATCCCCACAAAAAGGAAATTTTTTGCATTCTGAAGCTACAGGCGTTTTCCCTTCTGGGCTTTCAAAATATTGGTCATTTGTTACTTTCGGACGCAAGTACGGTTTGAATTTTTTTTAAAAAATGGCGTTTTTTGGAGTTTTCAATGCACGAAAACGAAGCCATAAACAGAAAAATGACTTGCACCTGAAATTAGGACCCTTTAACATCATATCTCCTAAAAAAATGAATTTTTTGCATTCTGAAACAGGGGGTGTTCCCCAGGCTCTGGCTTTCAAATATATGGTCATTTTTCGTTTGGACCGATACGGTTTAAAAACTTTACATTAAAAATTTCGATTTTAGGGTTTTCGGTGCACGAAAACAAAGCTATAAACATAAAATTATTTGCACCACTGAAATCGCCGTTAAAATTTCGAGTCGGGACCCGGGTTTTCAAAAAAACCCGTGCCCGGTCGAAATTTAAAAAATTCAACGGGGGGGGTTCGTTGAATTTTTCCCGTTTTTAAAAATTGGGATCGGCTTTAAACGTCTATCTCCTAAAAATGCAATTTTTGCATTCTAAAACTACGGGCGTTTCCCCAGGCTCTAAGTTTCAAAATATATGTCATTTTTCGTCGAACGCAATACGGTTTGCAGGGTTTTTACTTTAAAAATGGCGTTTTTTGGATTTTTCCAAATTCCCGAAAACGAAGCCAAAACAAAAAAATGACTTACCACAAATCCCTTTAAAATTTTCCGGTGGATCCGGGTTTTTCCCAAAAAATCCGTGTCGGTCGAAATTTAAAAAATTAAACGGGGGGGGTTTGTTGAACTTTTTTTTCCCAAGGGAAATTGGGACGGTTTTAAATATCATACCCCCTACAAAAATGCGAATTTTTGCATTTAAACTCGGGCGTGTTCCCAGGCTCTGATCTTTAAAATATATGGTCATTTGTTACGTTCGGACGCAGGTACGGTTTGCGGGTTTTACTTTAAAAATGGCGTATTTTGGAGTTTTCGCAAATTCCCGAAAAAAATAAACAAAAAAATGACTTCCCCTAAAATGCCGTTAAATTTCGAGTCAGGATCCTGGTTTTCAAAAAAACCGTGCCCGGTCGAAATTTGAAAAATTACGGGTGGGGTACGTTGAACTTTTCCGTTTTTAAAGGAAATTGGGATCTTTTTAAAATATCATATCTCCTAAAAAAATGCGAATATTTGCATTCTGGTTTTGGGCTTTTCCCCCGGCTCGGGGTTTTAAAAATATATGGTCATTTTTTACGTTCGGACGCAATAGGGTTTGGATTTTTATTTTAAAAAATGGCGAAGGGAGTTTTCGCGATTGCACAAAAACAAAGCTATAAACGGAAAAAGTTTTGCCCCAAAAATGCCGTTAAATTTCGAGTCAGGACCCGGGTTTTTAAAAATCCGTGTCCGGTGAAAAATTCAACAGGGGGGGGTTCGTTGAACTTTTCCGATTTTGTTAAGAAATTGGATCGGTTTTAAAACATCTTTCCCCACAAAATTGCGAATTTTTGCATTCTGAAGCTCGGGCGTCCCCCACGCTCGGGGCTTTCAAATATATCGTCTTTTGTTACGTTCGGACGCAGAGTAGGGTTTTGAGGGGTTTTTACTTTAAGAATGGCGATTTTGGGAGTTTTCGCAAATTAAAAAACAAGCCATAAACAGAAAAATGACTTCCCACTGAAATCGGTCGTTAAATTTCGATCGGTTTCGGGTTTTCCCCAAAAACCGTGTCGGTCGAAATTTAAAAAATTTCCCAACAGGTGGTGCGTTAAATTTTTTTCCGACTTTCCCAAGGAAATTAGGATCGGTTTTAAAACGATCATATTCCTACAAAAATGCAGGGTTGTTTAAAATCTTTCTTGTTGTCGTACCTAAAAAAGGACGAAAAAAAAGGATTATAATTTTTTTTGAAGGCTATAAATTTTCTAAAATCTTGAAAAATTTAAAAATAGGTTTGAAAGTTCAATGAGAACAGATTTTTTTTTTTTTCCATGCAAATTTCAGCGCTAGGGCTAATACAAAATTTTTTTTCATTATTCTTGATTCTATCTTATATTTCATAAATGAAAATTTAATTAACTCCCTATTTATACATTATTTATAAAAATGGGGCAGCACCTTTTCATTTTGTTTTCCCATCCGTAATAAAAGGTTATCATGATTTCTGTTTCATTTTAATAACATGACAAAAATTAGCCCCATTTTTTTCTTACCCTATTTAAAATTTATCAAAATCTTATCCGAAATATTATCATCAATTTTCATCGGTTCAAGGGGGGACTTAATCAAACATCTCCCGTAAAATCATAACATTCTTTTTAAACCCATATTGGGTGAATTTTAAAAGGTTTAAATATTATAAAAAATTTTGACAAATCTATTTTGTTATTTATTCAATCTTATCACAACTATTCTTTTAAATTTTTTTCTAATATTTCCCTCAACATTCAAATAAAATCCCATTAAGATGGGATTCCCAAATAAATTTTTTTATTTCAATCAATCTTATATCTCTTGGTCACCGTTTTTTAGGATTCTTACCTAAATGAATAATTATTCAAAATTCTTTTATAATAATATACAATTTCGGTATTAATCCAAATTTTTATTCAAAACATCCCTTTTCTATTACTTGGCAAATTCATCCTTCTTAATCAACTTTAAACCCAATTTAAAAATTAAATTTTCACGATGATATCAAAAATAAAAAATTTTCCCATTAAATTTTCCCCTATTAAAAAGAATTATTAATAAATTTCCCCTTCCCCCAATTATATTTTTCAAAATATTGGGCCCAAATTTAAATTTAAACTATTCCTTAAAAGTAAAAAAAAAAATATATTTTATCTTAGTAAAATTTACTTTTTTAGAAATAGTCTAAAATCATTATTGAATATAAAACCTTTTGATAAAAAAAAAAGATTTTCATGGTTTACAATCTATCGCCTATCATTCAACTTTATCGCAACGATGATTATTTTCTACTAATCATAAAGACATTGGAATTTATATTTCATTTTGGACTTGTCTAATAGTAGGTACATCTTTAAGTATTTTAATTCAACAGAATTGGGACCCAGGATATCTTTTTGGGTGATGAAAAAACTTATAATGTTATTTTATTTGCTTTTTATTAATCTTTTTCATGTAATACCAATTAAAATTTGGGGGGGTTTGGAATTGATTGGCCCCACTAAATTAGGAGCTCCTGATAAGCATTTCCACGAAAAATAATAAAAGTTTTGTTATTACCACCATTTAAACCCCTTTATTAACCAGAAGAATAGTTGAAAATGGGGAAAGGATAACGGTATCCCACCTTATAAAGGATTGCTCATGCAGGCCCCGTTGATTTACCCCTACGGTTCACCCACACGATTTACCCCTACGATTCGGGTTACACCCGTTTAAAATTTCAGAATGTATAAAATGCTAAAAAAATTTTAAAAAAAATGGGTTTTGAAACTTCAAATGTAAAGATTTTTTTTTTTTCATAAAAAATTTCAGCGTCGTGGGGCTAATATTTTAGGAGTTACACCCTTTTTAAAAAATTTCAGAATGCTTATACTATAAACTTGTTAAATCATTCGTTTTAACTAGAAATTAAGGACGATTAAAGGGGTTCAAAATTTTTCCATCGAAGGCCATAAATTTTCTAAAATCATAAAAAAAATTAAAAAAAATAAGTTTGAAAGTTCAAATAAACAGATTATTGTTTTTTTTCCATGCAAATTTTAGCGTCGTAGGGCTAATAGTTTCGAATACACTTTTAAAAGATTTAAGAAAAAATGCTATAAACTTGTAAAAACATTCGTCGTTAGGGAAATTAAGGACATTCAATGGCATTCATAATTTTTCCATCAAAGGCTAAAATTTTTTAAAATCATGAATAAATTAAAAAAATGGTTTGAAAATTCGAAGGGCAGATTATTGTTATTTTCCATGCAAATTTCAGCGTCGTAGGGCAAATATTTAGGGTTAACCCATTTGGTATCAGAATGTATAAAATGCTAAAAAAATTTAAAAAAAATATGTTTAAAGTTCGAATGAAGCAGATTTTGTTATTTTTCCATGAAAATTTTTGCGTCGTGGGGCTAATATTTTAGGAGTTACAGCCGTTCAAAGATTTCAGAATGTATAAAATGCTATAAACTTGTGAAAACATTCGTCGTAACTAAATTAAAGGACAATTACAATGGATTCATAATTTTCCCATCAAAGGGCTATAAATTTTTAAAATCATAAAAAAAATTTAAAAAATGGTTTAAAAAATTCAAATGTAGAACAGATTATTGTTTTTTTTTTCCATGCAAATTTGCGTCTGGGGCAAATTTTTAGGAGTTACACCCGTTTTAAAGATTTGAATGTAAAAAAATGTAAAAAAATTTAAAAAAAATAGGTTTAAAAATTCAAATTAGAGCAGACTTTTTTTTTTCCATGCAAATTTCGGGTCGTAGGGCTAATATTATAGGAGTTACAGCCGTTTGAAGATTTCAGAATGTATTAAATGCAATAAACTTGTGAAAACACTCGTCGTAACTAGAAATTAGGGACGATTACAATGGCATTCATAATTTTTCCATCGAAGGCTATAAATTTTCTAAAATCATGAAAAATTTAAAAATAGGTTTGAAAGTTCGAATGTAGAACAGATTTTGTTATTTTCCATGCAAATTTGAGCGTCGTAGGGCTAATATTATAGGAGTTACAGCCGTTTAAAGATATCAGAATGTATAAAATGCTATAAAAATTTAAAAAATATGTTTGAAAGTTCGAATGTAGAGCAGATTATTGTATTTTTCCATCAAATTTCAGCGTCGTAGGGCTAATATTTTAGGAGTTACAGCCGTTCAAAATTTCAGAATGCATTATATGCTATAAACTTGTGGAATCATTCGTTTGAACTAGAAATTCAAGGACGATTAAAATGGATTCATAATTTTCCATCGAAGGCTATAAATTTTCTAAAATCATGAAAAAATTTAAAAAATAGGTTTGAAAGTTCGAATGTAGAAGTGAATATGGTTATATTTCCATGCAAGTTTCAGCGTCGTAGGGCTAATACTATAGGAGATACAGCCGTTTAAAGATTTCGGAATGTATAAAATGCTATAAACTTGTGAAAACATTCGTCGTAACTGGAAATTCAAGGACGATTACAATGGCATTCATAATTTTTCCTTCGAAGGCTATAAATTTATAAAATCATAAAAAATTAAAAAATAGGTTTAAAAGTTCGAATGTAGAACAGATTATTGTTATTTTTCCATGCAAATTTCAGCGTCGTAGGGCTAATATTTTAGGAGTTTAAGCCGTTTAAAGTTTTCAGAATGTATAAAATGCTAAAAACTTTTGAAAACATTCATCGTAACTGGTAATTCAAGGACGATAAAATGGCATTCATAATTTTTTCATTGAAGGCTATAAATTTTCTAAAATCATGAAAAAATTAAAAATAGGTTTGTAAGTTCGAATGTAGAACAGATTATTGTTATTTTCCATGCAAATTTCAGCGTCGTAGGGCTAATATTATAGGAGTTACAGCCTTTTAAAAGATTTCAGAATGTATAAAATGCTATAAAAAATTTTAAAAAATAGATTTTAAGTTCGAATGTAGAGCAGATTATTGTTATTTTTCCATGCAAATTTCAGCGTCGTAGGGCTAATATTTTAAGAGTTACAGCCGTTTAAAATTTCTGAATGCATTATATGCTATAAACTTGTGAAATCATTCGTTTTAACTAGAAATTCAAGGACGATTAAAATGGGATTCATAATTTTTCCATCGAAGGCTATAAATTTTCTAAAATCATGAAAAATTTAAAAAATAGGTTTGAAAGTTCGAATGTAGAACTGGTTATTGTTATTTTTCCATGCAAATTTTAGCGTCGTAGGGCTAATAGTTTCAGAGATACAGCCGTTTAAAGATTTCGGAATGTATAAAATGCTATAAACTTGTGAAAACATTCGTTGTAACTGGAAAGTAAGGACGATTACAATGGCATTATAATTTTTCATCGAAGGCTATAAATTTTCTAAAATCATGAAAAATTTAAAAAATACGTTTGAAAGTTCGAATGTAGAACAGATTATTGTTATTTTTCCATGCAAATTTCAGCGTCGTAGGGCAAATATTTTAGGAGTTACAGCGGTTTAAAGAATTCAGAATGCATGATATGCTACAAACTTGTGAAATCATTCGTTTTAACTAGAAATTCAAGGACGAATAAAATGGGATTCATAATTTTTCCATCGAAGGTATAAATTTTCTAAAATCATAAAAAAATTTAAAAATAGGTTTGAAAGTTCGAATGTAGAACAGATTATTGTTATTTTTCCATGCAAATTTTAGCGTCGTAGGGCTAATACTTTCGGAGATACAGTCGTTTAAAGATTTCGGAATCTATAAAATGCTATAAACTTGTGAAAACATTCGTCGTTACTGGAAATTAAGGACGATTACAATGGCATTCATAATTTTTCCATCGAAGGCTATCAATTTTCTACAATCATGAAAAATTTAAAAATAGGTTTGAAATTTCGAAAGTAGAACAGATTATTGTTATTTTCCATGCATATTTCAGCGTCGTAGGGCTAATATTTTAGAAGTTACAGCCGTTTAAAGATTTCAGAATGTATGAAATGCAATAAACTTGTGAAAACATTCGTCGTAACTGAAATTAAGGACGATTACATTGGCATTCATAATTTTTCCATCGAAGGCTATAAATTTTCTAAAATCATGAAAAATTTAAAAAATAGGTTTGAAAGTTCGAATGTAGAACAGATTATTGTTATTTTTCAATGCAAATTTCAGCGTCGTAGAGCTAACATTTTAGGAGTTACAGCCGTTTAAAATTTCAGAATGCATTATATGCTATAAACTGTGAAATCATTCGTTTTAACTAGAAATTCAAGGACGATTAAAATGGGATTCATAATTTTTCCATCGAAGGCTATAAATTTTCTAAAATCATGAAAAAATTAAAAAAATAGGTTTGAAAGTTCGAATGTAGAACAGATTATTGTTATTTTTCCATGCAAATTTCAGCGTCGTAGGGCTAATATTTTTGGAGTTACAGCCGTTTAAAGATTTCAGAATGTATAAAATGATATAAACTTGTGAAAATATTCGTCGTAACTGGAAATTAAAGGACGATTAAAATGGCATTCATAATTTTTCATTGAAGGCTATAAATTTTCTAAAATCATGAAAAAATTTAAAAATAGGTTTGAAAGTTCGAATGTAGAACAGATTATTGTTATTTTCCATGCAAATTTTAGCGTCGTAGGGCTAATACTTTCGGAGATACAGTCGTTTAAAGATTTCGGAATGTATAAAATGCTAAATACTTGTGAAAACATTCGTCGTACTGGAAATTAAGGACGATTAGAATGGCATTCATAATTTTTTCATTCAAGGCTATAAATTTTCTAAAATCATGAAAAAATTAATAAAAATAGGTTTGAAAGTTCGAATGTAGAACAGATTATTGTTATTTTTCCATGCAAATTTCAGCGTCGTGGCTAATTTTATAAGAGTACAGCGTTTAAGATTTCAAATGTATAAAATGCTATAAAAATTTTAAAAATAGGTTTAAAGTTCGAATGTAGAGCAGATAATTGTTATTTTTCCATGCAAATTTCAGCGTCGTAGGGCTAATAATTTAGAGTTACAGCCGTTTAAAAATTTCAGAATGCATTATATGCTATAAACTTGTGAAATCATTCGTTTTAACTAGAAATTCAAGGACGACTAAAATGGGATTCATAATTTTTCCATCGAAGGCTATAAATTTTCTAAAATCATGAAAAATTTAAAAAATAGGTTTGAAAGTTCGAATGTAGAACAGATTATTGTTATTTTTCCATACAAATTTCAGCGTCGTAGGGCTAATATTTTTGGAGTTACAGCCGTTTAAAGATTTCAGAATGTATAAAATGCTATAAACTTGTGAAAACATTCGTCGTAACTGGAAATTAAAGGACGATTAAAATGGCATTAATAATTATTTCATTGAAGGCTATAAATTTTCTAAAATCATGAAAAATTTAAAAATAGGTTTGAAAGTTCGAATGTAGAACAGATTATTGTTATTTTCCATGCAAATTTTAGCGTCGTAGGGCTAATACTTTCGGAGATACAGTCGTTTAAAGATTTCGGAATGTATAAAATGCTAAATACTTGTGAAAACATTCGTCGTACCTGAAATTAAGGACGATTAGAATGGCATTCATAATTTTTCATTCAAGGCTATAAATTTCTAAAATCATGAAAAATTAATAAAAATAGGTTTGAAAGTTCGAATGTAGAACAGATTATTGTTATTTTCCATGCAAATTTCAGCGTCGTAGGGCTAATATTATAGGAGGTACAGCCGTTTAAAGATTTCAAAATGTATAAATGCTATAAAAATTTAAAAATAGGTTTTAAAGTTCGAATGTAGAGCAGATTAGTGTTATTTTTCCATGCAAATTTCAGCGTCGTAGGGCTAATAATTTAGAAGTTACAGCCGTTTAAAAATTTCAGAATGCATTATATGCTATAAACTTGTGAAATCATTCGTTTTAACTAGAAATTCAGGACGATTAAAATGGATTCATAATTTTTCCATCGAAGGCTATAAATTTTCTAAATTCATGAAAAAATTTAAAAAATGGGTTTGAAAGTTCGAATGTAGAACAGATTATTGGTTTTTCATGCAAATTTCAGCGTCGTAGGGCTAATATTTTAGGAGTTACAGCCGTTCAAAGATTTCAGAATGTATAAATTGCTATAAACTTGGAAAACATTCGTCGTAACTGGAAATTAAGGACGATTACATTGGCATTCATAATTTTTCCATCGAAGGCTATAAATTTTCTAAAATCATGAAAAAATTTGAAAAATAGGTTTGAAAGTTCGAATGTAGATCAGATTATTGTTATTTTTCCATGCAAATTTCAGCGTCGTAGGGCTAATATTATAGGAGTTACAGCCGTTTAAAGATTTCAGAATGTATAAAATGCTATAAACTTGTGAAAACATTCGTCGTAACTGGAAATTCAAGGACGATTAAAATGGCTTTCATAATTTTTCATTGAAGGCTATGAATTTTTAAAATCATGTAAAAATTTAAAAATAGGTTTGAGTTCGAATGTAGAACAGATTATTGTTATTTTCCATGCAAATTTCAGCGTCGTAGGGCTAATATTTTAGGAGTTACAGCCGTTTAAAGATTTCAGAATGTATAAAATGCTATAAACTTGTGAAAACATTCGTCGTTACTGGAAATCAGGACGATTACAATGGCATTCATAATTTTTCCATTGAAGGCTATAAATTTTCTAAAATCATGAAAAAATTTAAAAAATAGGTTTAAATTCGAATGTCGAACAGATTATTGTTATTTTTCCATGCAAATTTCAGCATTGTAGGGCTAATATTTTAGGAGTTACAGCCGTTTAAAAATTTCAGAGTGCATTATATGCTATAAACTTGTAAATCATTTGTTTAACTAGAATTCAAGGACGATTAAATGGATTCATAATTTTTCCATCGAAGGCTATAAATTTTCTAAAATCATGAAAAATTTAAAAAATAGGTTTGTAAATTCGAATGTCGAACAGATTATTGTTATTTTTCCATGCAAATTTCAGCATTGTAGGGCTAATATTTTAGGAGTTACAGCCGTTTAAAGATTTCAGAATGTATAAAATGCTATATACTTGTGAAAACATTCGTCGTAACTGGAAATTCAACGACGATTAAAATGGCTTTTATAATTTTTCATTGAAGGCTATAAATTTTCTAAAATCATGAAAAATTAAAAAATAGGTTTGAAAATTCGAATGTAGAACAGATTATTGTTATTTTTCCATGCAAATTTCAGCGTCGTAGGGCTAATATTTAGAAGTTACAGCGGTTTAAAATTTCAGAATGCATTATATGCTATAAACTTGTGAAATCATTCGTTTTAACTAGAAATTCAAGGACGAATGAATGGGATTCATAATTTTTCCATCGAAGGCTATAAATTTTCTAAAATCATGAAAAATTAAAAAAATAGGTTTGAAAATTGAATGTAGAACAGATTATTGTTATTTTTCCATGCAAATTTCAGCATTGTAGGGCTAATATTTTAGGAGTTACAGCCGTTTAAAGATTTCAGAATGTATAAAATGCTATAAACTTGTGAAAACATTCGTCGTAACTGGAAATTCAAAGACGATTAAAATGGCTTTCATAATTTTTCATTGAAGGCTATAAATTTTCTAAAATCATGAAAAAATTAAAAAAAATAGGTTTGAAAATTCGAATGTAGAACAGATTATTGTTTTTTTTCCATGCAAATATTAGCGTCGTAGGGCTAATACTTTCGGAGAATACAGCCGTTTAAAGATTTCGGAATGTATAAAATGCTATATACTTGTGAAAACATTCGTCGTACCTGGAAATTAAGGACAATTAGAATGGCATTCATAATTTTTTCATTCAAGTCTATAAATTTTCTAAAATCATGAAAAAATTAAAAAAAATAGGTTTGAAAGTTCGAATGTAGAACAGATTATTGTTATTTTACCACGCAAATTTCAGCGTCGTAGGGCTAATATTTAGAGTTAACCCGGTTAAAAATTTCAGAAT
>CAXIVR010000315.1:0-35891 GCA_964035755.1 Teleogryllus oceanicus | reverse complement strand
TGGGTTGCATCACTATTTTGACACGTGAAAAAAATATATTGAGACTGAAAGGACTGACTGCCCAGCTTGCCTGTCTAAAAGTTCGGCCCCCCGTGCCGCAGGCTGGGTTCTGTGCGTTCGGGGCGTCGATGGAGGCCGAGGCGGGTCGGGTGACGCAGGGAAAAGGGGGGATCAGGTAATTTTCGAAATTTCACTTTACGCCGCTCCTATTCATCCGATTTGCATGATTGACGGCGTTGGATTCAGGAACACGTCGCCATCGCCCCTATGAGCCCACATTTTTAATTTCTTCCGGAATTCTGAAAACGTTTTCAATTTTTTTTTGGAAATCTTTTTGAAAAAACGGCATCAGCTAAATTCTACTTTAAAAGGGGAGTCAATGCTGTTTGCAGATCGAAATGGGAAAATTTTGTTCAGACGTTATCTATCATAAATTCCGTGTGGATGCTGCGTCTTATTTTCAAAGTTTTTTCGGTGCATTTGCCTTAAGGATGTTTCATGCTATCGCGAGGACCGAAGGCCCGAGCCTCGTCCTCAAATTGGACACGCGTAGCGAAGTGTCAAAATTCTGCACGCGTGAACAAAACGGATCACAAACTGCATTTCTACCTAAAGAAATTTTTTAAAACTAGTGTTTAAATGTTCCGTGTAAATGATGAATCATCGTATATCGTTCACGACACAAGAATCAGAAGTGAACGATACATACAGTAGTATTAAGGAGGCCGTGACAGTAAAGGTCGAGGTGCACCGTAAACTCTGGATTAACCGTATTTGATACTCAATTGCTCACATTTGTGATAAGAAATTGTGGTGTAACCTGTTAAGTGCCCAGTGAGTATTGATGCATCACTGAAAATGTTTATAATAAGCAAATAAACCTTAACTTGTGGTCTCTTGGAACAGAGGTGTGTTAATGCGGTCAATTCAATGCGTAAGGGTAGTGAAACGTTGAAACGTTTGTAACATTAATGCGCAGTCTGTTATGTGGTCACTTCGAGAAGAAGTGTTATGATGTTACCATTGTGTAAAGGTGTTGAAAATTTTGTTAAGTATTAATGGGTAGCTTGGTATGGTCCTAGTTTTTTTCAATTTGAATAGTGTCACCACCAGGTTGAAGTCTCACATGTCCCTGAGTACCACCTGGGAGTCTATTAAGATTTCCAAAATTCCATGTAAAACTTTTCAAAAAATTCTTCAAAATTGTTCCTCTCATTTGTTATTTCAGAAATAGAAGGAGCATGTTCATGGGAGTGAAGCCCCAATATTACCCAGGACCCGTGAATCTCCCTTTCAGTGGCTAGTTTATATCAGGAAATTTCCTTTGTTGTGTGATATTTATATTGAAGGTAAATGTGTTGATGTGATTGTAATTGTTGAATGTGTATTTTATAAGAATGAAAATTGTGTATAATTTCAAATTTTTAAATATACAATTTATAACTATAGATTTTATAATACTTTATTTTGTTTTCATTTGTATTAATCATGCCCATGACAATTGGAAGTGGAATAGAAAAATTTACAATACAAAGAATTGGTTTTTTTTTCATTTGCTTTTTTATCTGTTTAAAAAGTTAGTAATGGATTGCTTTCTAAATTTTTGTCTTTTTATTAACTTTTCTTACTAATAAAATTATTAAGATTTTTAATCATTAATTAGCAAACCAATTTGTTAATTTAATTTTGTAACAAAAACAATTGCATTAGTGTTTCCTTTTAAATATCCCAGCTACTCTCAGAAATTCGTATTTGGGGTGCCTCAGTAATTCATTGGCGGGGCTTTGACGGTTAAGACGACCAAGCGCTCCCATCGCACGACAGTGAAGTGCTAGCAAGAACGGGGAAGCTGGACATCTTGGTTTTTGGTGGAAATACATAGGTGGGTTTTTCCCGTGCCGATTTTAGCTGGTTCTGTGCATCACAGTTTGTGTCGCATACCAGAGACCACAGCACGGGCACTTCGTTTGAAAAGCCAGACTAGACCTGGCCGCAATGTTGCATGGAGAGCGAAGGGTTGAAACATTTTGAAAGTGGTACAAAATGACTATTTTCAACGGAACCAACCAAAAATAACGCGATGAAGATGTGGAAGATGCAATATTTAAAGAAGTGCTTCGAAATCTGTTTCAATGTCTTATAACGATGTGAACATTTTCGTATCTGGATGTATTTAAAATTCCCGCTAATATTGTGACACAAACTCGTTCGAAGCTCATTGGCTGAAGTCGGATACGATACCAAGTGCTCCCCGGTGTTAGTCTATGGTTCGAGGGTGCACAAACTCCTTCTACATTCATAATTAAACGTTAAGAGACAGAATGCGCAGTATTTGAAAATATAAAAACTGACTGAACGATTCGATTCCAAGCTTAAAAAATCGATTCACCAAAACCGTAAAGAATGGAATCGATTAAAAAGATCGATCTTTTGATTTAAAATCGATCTTCTTAGAATCGATTCATATGATCTTCTTAAATCGATTCAGAATCGCACAACCCTACATCGCCTTATAATACGTATGTAACTATGGTAGTAGCTTGGTGGGTGCTAGTTTTCCCGAATGTGTGTATAGGGATATGATGTAAAGTGATCATTCTTTATTGATTGTCTTTGTATTTCTTTCAAGTCGTGAAACGGCTAGTCTGGTTTCTAAGAACATCCTTATGTAAAATTAATCGTTTGGTTGTGAAAGTATACCGTAGTAATGGTGCATTCGTCGAACAGTAAAGATGAGTTATTGGACTTCCACCTCATTATCTCCATGAATTACCCCTGGAAGACAGAAGATTGGAAAATTTATTCAGATCTCTTGATATCGATGGAAACGGAAAATAGATACCCATGATTTGTCAATGGCATTATGCGAGTCAGAGTACATCACAAATATGCTCGGGTGAGAGAACAGAATTGTAGTTTGTGTAATAGTCAATATTGTCTGTATTCAGTTCTTTTGTCGACAATTGATAAGTTCCCCTTTAAAAAGATGTGATTGTGTTTTCACAAAGGATGTTGGGGACATCACGGGTGATATATTATGCTAATTGAAATTTTGGTCCTGGGATGACCCCGAAAATTGCACTTTCTAATTGTGGGGGGTAAAGTTATTCTTAGTGATATGCTGGAAGTGCTTAGACACCATGTTTAAAAAACTAATGATGCTATATATGCAATCTGTTGAATAACCCAAATACAGTTTGCGGGTTTATTTTTCCAACTTCGAATTGAATGACAATTAGTTTAAAAATTGTGTCCTGTTTTTGTTACCTAAAATATTAGTGCTGTGTTTTGTTTTCCTTGTTTTTTGATAAAAGTTGTATAAAGGTTTGGGACACAAAGAATTGTTGATGCAAGTTATCAATGTGACCTCTTATAAACAATGCATTGAATTTTAAGTTTTGTTGTTCGAAAAAGTTAAAATACAATGTAAACGGATATAATACTTATGCTTTGCTTTACTAAAGGATAGTGCATGCCAGTTTTGAGATCAAATGATGTAGAAAAAACATTGAAAAGGTATGATTGTTGCTCTTCTTCACCTCTTGATTTTCATTTAGGTTTAATTATATTTAAGATCAATACTAAACAAAAGGCCTTAGAAAGGCTCCTTTTAACAAGAGAGTTTCTATGTGTTTAAAATGTATGTATGATGGTTTTTTGCATGACAGTTTTTTTTCTAAACGTTGTGTCATACAGAATAATACATTTCAAAACAGCTGAATTAACTGATATGACATAAAAATATATATATATAAATATATATATATATATAATATATATATATATATATATATATATATATATATATATATATATATATATATTTTTTCATATCAAATGATTTTGTAAATTGTGACGATTGAAACTCAATTTCTTGCTTCACTGATACTACACCTTTTTTTTTTGTGTACTATGTGAATTTTTTTATGTATAAAAAATTAAAAAATAGTTCAGCAAAAAAGCTTAATTTTGTTAACTAATAAGGTAACAGCACTGAATGTTCACAGGTTTCCAAATCTGACATGCAAGGAAAAAATGTTTTGAAATGAGGGATTCTAGTCATTAGGGTGGTTCACAAAAAGTGTCAATAATTGAGTGATTGAGATAGAAGTCTAATAAAATTCCAATCATGATTCATCTCGAGTGTGATGGATGTGATTTGGCATATGTACTTGAGCAAGTACTCTATGTTAATCCTTCTGAATTTCTTAAGAAATTTGTTTTTTGTTGAATGGGAATGTGTGTCATGTCAATACATGTATGTGTTATGGAGTGTACCTTACGAGTGTAGATCTTCAATATTGGGGTTGTTATGTATAGGTTCTTAAAAATTTTGGGTAGCACCTAAGGATGACAGAGATGTCAATTTAGGTTCTGATTATAATTGTGTACTCTTTTTATTGTGTTCACCAGCTGAAAATGTCATAACAGGGTTTTAAAGGTTTAATAGTAAAAGTGGTCCAGAATGGCGTGGTGTTCAACCTGGGTTCCTAGTAAGTCAGCTTTAGGAAACAGATTAAATAATGTGCCGTTCCTGCAAATTTGGCTGATATGCCCAAATTCAAGTACACAAGGACTCCGATAAAGCAATGGGTACTGTAAATGAAGGAGAAGTTACAATGAAGCAGCAAAGGAGGTGGTCTGATTTTATAGTAAAGCACTTGATGTAAGAAAGTAATTAATTTGTGATACCCTAACAACTTTGATAACAAACTTTTTCATTACTCTTTTTAAACATTACAATTAATCATAATTATTAAAAATAATCATTTAAAAATTACTTAAGTGTTTGTTATTCTGGACATGTTTAAGTTCCTTACATGTCAGCTTTGAAATAGTAACAATTAACCTGTCAGGTTTAGATGCTGTAGCACAGTGTTAGTTTCTTTTTTCTAAAGAAAATGTGTGGAGAAATTAAATTATTTATAACGAGAAAGATTTTAAATTCGTATAGAATCCAATTATATCTGAAAAGAAAGGTTGTTGTAAATATTTTGAAAGTATTTCTTTCTCTTTGCCTGTCAGCTTTTGGTGGGATTACTTTGACTGGTGGTAGGTACTAAAACATTTTATTTTTTTTAATTTTTTTTATGTAATATTTATTTGAGAATACTTTAATTTAAAAACATTCCTTTTTTTTATAGAAATATGTTAATTTTGATATTGTTTTTTTTTAGTAGTGATTTGATTATTTCTCCTGAAATCATAAAATCTTGAGCTTGGCTGGTTTGAAAATATAATAATGGACTTAAGTTGTTTATGAAACTTGGTGATAGGTCATGGTCAGATTTTGAAACTGATTTCGGGAGAGATGGCTCAGGGCATTGACTGATGTCACTGCAGTCCCTCTGACCGGAGGTCGTAGGTTCGAGTCTCGATTGAGGCGGACTTTGACACTAGCATGTCAGCTAGGTGGAATTGAGCCACTGTCTGGAGGGAGAATTCTGCCAACTGCCTGATTGATTTTTTTTCTTGGTTTCTCCAATCAACCCAGGCAGATGCTGGAGAAATTACCTTAAAAAAGCGGGCGACAGACCACTTGTGATCTTTTCCTACCTCTTCCTTGTTCTATCCTCCCCCTTACTCACTTTCACTAACATACACACAATAACATACATGCCAGGAGACTGGTCGGGGCTTAGAGCTTGTTGTTCTAGGGGGTGCCTCACTGGTTGGAAGATACCTGATTGGGAAAACCCTGCTGCGAATCGCTACCCAGTGGGGATGAAACCCTGCCATCTCCTGAGAGAAAAACATGCACTACACTTGTGGAACTAATGACCCAAATGTCATCTCTAACAATCAATCTGAAACTGATGAATTGAACTTGAATTTAGAACTAGGGATTGGGGTTCACACTTTGAAAACTAAACACATTAAGTCAAAATTTTTCAGTTTTGAGTTATTTGTTTTGTGCTTGTTATATTGAACTTCAGACCAGAGACATATTGTCAAAAATACATTTTGTTTTGTAAATACATTAAGTAAATATCTCATGATTTTCAAGAAGTGAAATCCATTATGGGACTTAGTGGGTTCATAATGTTTTGAAATATTTTATTATATTAAGAAACACATTAAGTCTGCTTGAAGTATGTCCAAAGCTTCATTTTAAAAATATAGAAGAGCTTTATGTCAGCAATTATTTTGTAAACGCTTTGAACATACCAAATTTTACTGTTCATTGTGTATATTTAATGCATAATATTCTGAAATACATCTTATAGCCCCCAGACTCAACACTACTAGATTACAAAGAATTTCGAATAATAACAAATTCCACCCGTGATTCTTGAAAGTTTTCTTTTATTAATCTAGGAATTATCCCATTTTTTCTGTTGCTTTGTCAGTAGTTTCTGTCAAAAATGACTTAAGGGTGGGAATTTTTTTTCAGAAGCCTGATGCCCGTAACTATAAACACTCAATGTAGTAATCATATTCATAAAGTGACAGTATCAACCATTTGGCGTGTATAATTTAAAAAACCTTTATCAACTTTGTCCAGCTTCTGGGTCAATGACCTCCACCTCAGTCAGGTCTTTCGTAGTTTCTCTGACCCTTTGAGCAAATGCTGAGATGGCCCTTGTTTTCTTCGGGACATAAATGTAACTTCATTATCTGTCACGTCTTCTAGAATTCAGTGGGAAATTATTATTCATTATTTTCTCCATGTTGTCTGGCAGGAAGTAGTATTCCTTGGAAGGACATGATGAGGACATGAAGATCCCAAATTTATTGCTGTTTAAACCCCTTGAAAATGATTTTATTACATCGGCGAATATTTTTTGATAATCCTTGAAAAAAATGCTCTTTTTCGTTCTGTATTCAAAATTCAAGTAGTATAGCGGGATAGGGATCTCAGAATTTTGAAAACATGCAGAATTCCTCTCCCATGTCCCCGTTTTAACTGTTTTTGATATAAAATAAATATAAATTAATAAA
Organism: Teleogryllus oceanicus; assembly: GCA_964035755.1. Lineage (NCBI taxonomy): Eukaryota > Metazoa > Arthropoda > Insecta > Orthoptera > Gryllidae > Teleogryllus > Teleogryllus oceanicus. The sequence continues at coordinate 28,949 of CAXIVR010000315.1, read as the reverse complement.
ATAAGTAAATAAATAAATAAACCAAATTAGGAACTTGTTCAGGGCTTTCCTGTAAATGAAAGTCATTATACCAGAAAAAAGTCGAAGATACTTTTCTTAGATTCAGATCTGAAAATGAAAATGTGCCCCATTTATTTGATGAAGAATGTAAAATTAACATTAGACCTTCTGTAAACTCATTACTCGAGTGGGTTTGATTTACCTAAACATCACCAAAAATAATCAATAAAATGTTTAAAAGTGCCCCTTTAACTAAAGAAATATGCGTTAAAAATCTTATCAAAACCAGTTGGATGAACATCCCAAGCTGTTGGATCGTTACTAAAGAATCGAGGCTTCTTCCATTCGTTAGTGAACTGAGCTCGCAAACTTTTGGGTTTTAACTGTTCTTTACCAGGGAAAAATCTGCCTTTAGTTACCCCAAATAGGAGAACGCATGTCACTGATATATGTTACAAGAATTACATACAATGGCTGTAAAAACAATTTTGAATGAACAAATTGAATAGACAGTAATTTTGGAAGAACGTTTGTTGCATCTCATAAAAATTATTTGAAGCAAGTACCATTAAAAATAACATTAAAATCGAGGATATCAAAAAGGTGATATCATTAAAATGACAGAAAGGTAGAAAATGACTTGTTGAATCAACAAAAATGCAAAATATGACTTATAAAAAAATTATTTTTTTGTTATAACATAAAATGAATTTCTATACTAAACACATTGTTCTAAAATGAAAAGAAAAAATGACATTTCATTAAAATCTGCCTCCCACTGAAATTTCAGAAAGGTTTGTAAAGACTAATATACTTTTCCAACCAAAAAAGGACCAGTGTTGTATGCTCTGCCTTCATAAAAGACATGTGATTCAGAAAATTGTTTTGGACACCACAACAGTCATGTTGTGATGTCCACCTTGTTGTAAAAGGGGTTGAGTTGTACATTTTCTTTGTTATTCTTCAGATGTGATCACTAAAATGAACGTGTCCAGCAAAGTATTTGTTTTGTTGCCAACTAAAAAATTCAAGGCCCGAAAAAGAAAGAAGTCAGGGTTGGTTTCTGATCCTCACGAAGAAACGTGTATTATCAGCTAGGGAAACGCTAAATGTTTCATGACAACAGTAATAGATCCTGAGGACATCATAGACTTTAAACCTGGTGGCCGATCTATTTTAGAAGACTCAATGCCTTATTAGCTGTCTCGTTGTGAGGCTGCTGTGACTCTTTCAATAAAACAGCTAACGTATCATAGAATATTTTGGTTACCTTGTGGCAGTGGTACATATGGGCTTATCAGTCAAGTACTCATTCATGTTGGCAACAGGAAGTCAAGTCTAGATTTGCTTTCAAAAAAGTTTCTGCCTTAATTGCTCTTCCAATCAACAGAAAAAAATAAAAGTTAAAACTTGAAAAATATTCACGTGAATTTCTCCATTTCTACCAGAGTTTGTGAAGTCTCAGGCAAAGTGGGAAAATTGATGATAATAGTTGCTGATGGGTTTTGTAAGGCGTTTTTATGTCCATGTAGCGATTCGATGATATATGTATTCCATGATTATATTGTATCATAAGCCAAAATAAAAAAACAAGAAAATTGTTTTAAATTTTCTTAATTATTGTAAAAGAAAATAAGTTCAAGTATATAAACAGTTCTGTATATCACAAAATGCAAATTTGAAGTTGCAAAAAGCACAAGCAATCAAAAATCCCCAGTTCTACAACTTTTGTTGAGTACTAAATGTCTCAGATGCCAACTGTGAATGTTAAGTTTTTGTTTTGATTTTCTTAGAACAATGAACAAGGACTTTAAATCACAGATTCGTTGAAATATATAATAGATTAGTTAGATGATGATATAATAATGATAATAATAATATAAATAATAATAATAATAATAATAATGGCGCACGTCATCTCAACACGTGGAAGCCGGGATATGTCGATTAAAAGCGACGAACAGGGCAATGGCACTAATGCCGGCCGTAGGTATAAAGGCGCACCCATCTGTGATGGAGAAAGAAACTTGAAAAGCCTCGGAAAGAGCCGCTGCCTGGGGGCCAGGGCACCTCTGGAGCCATCGCTGGAGGTGACAGTATGCGAACCGATGGTGGCAGGATGCTGACAGGGCGGGCACCTGCCGGGAACCGAAGAACCTACAGCCTACCATCGAGAGGGGGCCCAACACTCCACCATCTCCAGCAGAACCAGCAATTGATGTTTCAATGGAAATCAGTCAATGGACTGACCACTCTTGCTGGAAGCTAAGGCAGAAAACGAAATGGACTGAAGAAATGAATGAATACATCGTTTACTGCTACCTCAAAATAACTAAACTGGAATCCGACTTAACAGCATGTAGAGAACCATTGTACCAAATGGTTTTGCAAATACCAGAACTTTCCACAAAGACAGTTCAAAACATTGTTGATAAAAAACGTTCTATACTAGTCAACAAGCGACTCGAGAACCCAAATATACAAAATTAAGGAAAAAATAAAAAGAGCTGGACTGCATCAATTGGGAACGGAAGAAAATCAAAATCTTAACAGATTTAACGTTCTATAATGGAACGTTAGAATCAACCTCACGAAACCCCACCATTTGACAACAAAAATGAACTGGAGAACTTAGTAAAACAACACTGGGAGAATCGATCGAATTTATGGATCTGACCCTTTCCAAAGACCGAAACTGCCAAAACTTCAATTAAGAGCTAAAACAAATCTCTTTTTGACAAGTCAAGAATTCTTCAGTATGAAACAAAGAATATGCAATATAAATTACTGCAAAACTTTGTGTTCATTGGTCTTCACAGTACTTAAAGCTAATGGCCAGAAGCAAATTTTAATGAGTGATAGAAAGCAAGTTCAGCCTGTGCAGCCTCTTGGGAACGGCAACTTCAACAAATTGAAACACTGCGTAAGAGCATTGGTAGAACTTTCTCAAACACTCAAGACAACTGCAGTGCAAGTTTAAAAAGAAAGCAGAAAAATTATGTTCAAATATAAAAATGAAGGAAACCAGACAATCATCACGGTCTTGATCAACTCAAACTCTTTCTTTTAAAAAGTAACAGGCTAAGAAGATACCGCAAAGCAACCTTCAAGAAACAAAATAAACTTTTCCCAAATAAATGAAAACAGTTCTACCGCTCTATCCAGATGGATAATGCTCAAGGACTGAACCCAAAGGTGAAATGCAGATGCAAAAAGTGAATAGGTTGGGAGACATATGGACACAAGTAGGCAGCAAAATTTCAATGCTGAATGGACCCAAACTGTTAAAGATGAGTGCAAAATATACCCATGATGAATAACCATAGTATACATTGACGATGTTAAAGAGCTGTAAAGAAAACTTTGAATTGGAAAGGGAAACCCGGAGAGATAACATACATAATTTCTGGTTTAAGAACTTTCCAGCATTCACAGAACAATGGCAGGTTATTCACAAAAGCCCTGAATAATCAAAGCCCTACCATCATTTTTAACTTATGGATTAACTATCTTATCCCAAAATCCAAAATACCAGCTCTGATCCGGAAATATAGGCCTATACATGCTTACCAACTTTATACAAACTACTTCCCCTAATAACAGATAAGATTTTCAACCTTGAAAACAATAACATCCTGGCTGAAGAGCAAAAGGGCTGCAAAAAGGGTCACAAGGCTGCAGGAACAGCTCATTATAGATGCAGAGTCTGTGGACATGTGAAGAAAAAGGAGGAACGTTATATCAGCTTATATTGATTATCAAAAGTCTTCGACAACACCTCCTTGGCTAATTGATGTGCTTGATATGTACAAAAAAGACCCCTTGGTTGTATCGTTTCTAAAGGCACAGATGCAAGGTGGAAAACAGATTGCACATTTGCACAAATAATCATGTCAATGCAGGAGACATACGTATTAAAAAGGAATCTTCCAAGGAGACTCTCTTAGCACTCTGTGGTTCTGCCTTTCTAGAAACTATCGACTTTGTTAAATAAAAATCAAATGGGCTACAAAATCAACAGCAAAATCAATCATGTACGCTTATCCCACCTGCTGTACATGGACAACTTAAAATTATTCAGCACCTTAAGAAAAGCAATCATTTGCTTGACACTACTGCAAGTTTGCAATGATATTGGAATGCATTTTGGCATCGGGAAAAGTAAACTAAATGCACTGCGGAAAGGAAAGTGGCAACATCAGATGGATTACACCCTTGGAAAAATGCTAAACACGAACGAATTCATGCCATGAATCTGAGGAATATTACAAATATCTTGGATATTTACAAAAATTTAATGTTGACAAAAATTACGAAATCTAACATTACCAGGGAAATTTTAAAACGTCTGGTAAAATTCTGAAAACTAAACTCAGTGCTGGCAGGAAAATTGGCTATAAAGGCAAGTAATTCCAGTGCTTACCTACAGCTTTGGTATTGTCAGATGGACACATACCGAACTAGATGCATTTAATACAAACTGCAGAATCTTTCACGGATTTAGATGTCATCCCTAAAAGCGCAGTTGGGGATTCCCCCTACCTAGGTCTTTGGAGGAAGAGGGGTCCTAGATATAGTGAATCTCCATCACCAACAACTGGAGAGACTGCGTCAGTACTTCACGAAAAGTATGGAGATTATCATCAGTTGTAACATCATTGACCGGAAAATTACACAATTGAATTTGTCTGATGAAACAATGAACCTACAAAAGCAAATACAGACCAGTGAGATGAAAATCAGCAACTGGAAGAAGCAACTTACGGACGCTACCCATACCAGATAGAGGAGAACTGATGGACCGTAAGTCTCAATGCTGTGCGGAGAACTTTTGCTGAAACAGAGGTTTCATGGTAGCTATTCAGGACCCAAATAGTATCAACTAAAACTACCGTAAATTTATCCTGAAAAACAATAACGTTCGTGATGACAAATGTCGGGTATGTGGAGAATAAAAGAAAATATAGACCACATTATCAGTGGATGCAGCTCTCTGCATCCTCAGAATATACAAAACGACATGACGACGTTTGTAAAATGGTTTATCAGCAACTATGCCACATAATAACCTTTGACGTAACCGAACACCATAAGTACACCTCAACCAGTCATTGGCCAAAAAAATCACAAAAAGTACTGGAACAGGTCCATAATAACAGATAGGTCTGTATCATCTAATAAACCGGACATTGTATGGCATGACAAAAAAAAGTAAAAGGTGTATCTGATTGATGTCGCAGTCCCCCTAGCTCACAACATCCCAAAGAAGAAAGTGAAAAATTCTAAAATATCAACCTCAGCAAATGAGATAAAAAAGTGGAGAGACGTGGAAATGGTGACGTTGTACCAATAATTCTAGGCGCTGCTGGTGAAATTCCCAAGTTCCTACATGAATCCCTAGCTGAACTGCATCTGAAGAAGGTACATCCAGATGCAAAGATTGTCATACTGGACACGTGTAACATCGTGCGGAAGTTTCTGAACATTGTTGGTTGATCCAGTGCTGATTATGACAGTTGAACGTGTATCTCTTGTTCATGGTAACAGAGATACACAGTGAAACAAGTTAAGTGATAATAATAAAAAATAATAATATTATTAATAATGTTAATAATAATTAATTAATAGTAATAGTAATAATAATAATAATAATAATAATAATAATAATAATAATAATTTTTAATTATAATAATAATAATATAATAATAATAATAATAATAATAATATGAGATAATTATAATAGTAATATGTGAAAAGTCTCTTGAGATGACTGCAAGTTAGTATGCGAAAATGAAATCAAAATGAAAAAATGACAAAATCGAAATTTCATGCCGAAATGATCATCAATGGAATATTATGGAAAATGACAAAGGTTTAAGAAAGCCAAAATATGACCTCTTGTGACCTTACATGTGGAAATGCCCTTTGGACATAAAAAACATCTCATGACCTAAGATGATGGAACAATTCGATTATCTTGACTATATGTAGATATGTAGTCGTCATCACATCCCAATTTTAATTAAAATCTATTAATCTATATTCATTTATTTTAATTCAATGAAAAAAAAAGTAAAATAATAAAACTTAAAAATACTTTAGTATTGAAACCGAGTTTTTTATTTATTTATTTTAAAAGGGCCAATGATGTGAACCCATTATTGTATTAAATTAATCAGAATCGTGCAAATACTAGGAGATGGAACGTCATTGAAGAAATAACTAGTAACCCTTAATCTGTTTTTCTGAGTTTTTTTTTTAAATTATTTTTTTAATAAATAAGAAATTGCAAGGTGATTTATAGTTATGTTCTCAATGAAAATTCTCATTTTTCTATTATCATTTTTAAAGTCCGGACTGTTTCCATATTGGAAACTCCTGGCAAAAACGGCCCAGGGTTTTTCAACAAGTAAGGCAATTTTTAATTAATTTTTAAATTTTAAAAACCCTACAATTTGGTTATTTTCTGTATCAAAATAAAAACTTAATCTGCAAAATCCTTTGTAAGAGGATTCCTTATAGAAGAGAAAATTCATGGTTCAAGGTCAGTTGTATAAAAACAATGCATTTTTGCCACTTTTAAAGAGACAACTGAGTTTTCCCCTTACATTGGAAAAGATTCTATTCCTGCCATGCCTTTGTTCTTGGTTGCATGAGACAAGCTTGAGTTTTTCTCCAGGGGACTCAGAATTTCATCAGCATAAGAAGGATTGGGCACAACATAACATGGACTGGAGCAGAGTTTTGACACCTGTTCCACCAGGGTGGAAGTTCTCTTGAGGAAAGCTCATCCTGTAAGCTTCATGTCTCTTGGTCCCAAAGGGTTTCTGCCAGTGCCTTCATGTTTCCCAAATTTGTTTCAGTGCTGTGCAGCTGTTTTCTGCCATGTGTATACAGAATTGTATTTTACTTTGATGCTGTCAATCAGTTTCATTCAAAGTAGATAATCTCATCAGGATGTACATTAGTACTGTGGAATTTGAACGCTCAGTTTTTTTGTTTTGCCTTCAACGGATCTGTGATGGCATCGAAACAAAAGGTTTTTTCGTTGGCTGGGGAAGTGGACATAATTAAAGAAGTTGACAATGTAAAGGGGAATCTTGGGGGCTGTTGTAGGAACACTAAAAATACCAATTTTGTTGCTCGGGAAAAAATTTTCCCGAAGAGCGAAATATAATGCTGTCAGGAAGATGGGTACCATGAAGAAAATTTGTCACCATTCAAGGAAGTGGAAAGATTCTTTGAGTGGGTTTTAACTGTGCAGGTGCCTCTGTTGATGGGAACATTTTAAGAAGGCAGGGGTTATATTAAAAAGAATTACAACAGGTATTATCTCTTCTATCTTACAACAGGATTTTGTTGTGCCTTGAAACTCAAACGATCGCTAAATGGGCACTGGTATCAAGTAATGTATCTTCCTCAAGTTCAAAATAGTTACTAATCATAATTTAATCTTTAAAAATTTGTAAAATTTTATTAAACATTCAAAAAACCCATTTTCCACTTATAAGAGTTCCCTTATAAGAGACAAATTCCATTCCCCAGTATATTTTATGAAGGGTTTTTCTGTAATTAGTTGGCGTATGAATGCAGTTTTATGCAACTTGTTAAAATTTTTTCACATTGATTGTTTCTTTTTACACCTTGCATTTTCCTTGCTTTGTGGCTGGTGAAATCCAGTGTCCTGTGCCATCAAATCTCACAGAAGTTAATATGCAAGGTATTGGTGATTTGCTATTTTTAGATTTTCTACCTGCTGGGTAAAATTTTATACTTTTGAAGATAATTTTGAACAATAAATCTTCTGAAAGAAAGTTGATCCATTTTTGACCTTGCTCTGTCTTTCTAAATAGCTGCTAGACATTGTGAATAACATTATCCTTACAGAAAATAACCTACCATTTTTCAATCTGATTCCGATTCTATAGCACTCCCAATTTCTGTCCTTTCTATGAATTTATAATTTTCCTTCTGTTAGGTTACACAATTGGAACTTCCTTTTCTCACTTGAAACCCATCTTTGGCAGTCTTTAGGGGTGAACGAGTCTCAGTATGTATGCATTGTACAACAATGCAGTTGTCATGTCTTCAAAATCAGACATTCCTACTTTACTGTTGACACAGTAACATGACTGTTGACCAGTAAGACATTCCTACTTTACTGTTTACACAGTTGACTTGTAATCAAAAGTCTCATTTTTTTTGGTTGGCTTTCATCTTTGCAGAGTAAGTTGAAATGAATTAGATACCCAATTTTGTCGCCAAACACGACCTTTTAGCCATATCTAATCGGTTTACTGCAAACGACGCTCGATTCCATCCTTCTGTAATATGGTATTATGTTATCATCTACAGAAGTGTTCTTCCAAATGCAGTATTTGAAATTGTTTATTCAGTAAGGAAATGAGAGTGTTGGTTTTCCAAATTGTCATTTTGTTTTAGGTTGGTAATGTCTGCCAATGAGCATACTTTTATCAGTCCAAACCTATCATCTCATTGCCAACAGACAGCTTCATTATAAGTGTGAAGTTTCTAAAAACATTCTCCATCTTCGTACAATATTGTACCCTGATAAAATCAAATTCCAATGAAACATTTTACTTCCTCAGAAGAAAGTGTAAAAGTGTAATCATCTTTCTGCTGAGCATACTTTACAATTTTTATAGAAAGTCTCAACTAATCATAAAAACATTCAAAACAACTCTGGATCATTTGGTACTATACTGTCCTCAAAATTTGAAATTTGTAAATTCAGGATTTATGTTGATTTTTCCCCACTTTCTTTGTTCTTTCCATTGGAACACGCACACTTTGAGTAGTCTTTTGAATGCATCCTCCCAGTGTTCAGAGCCAACTCTCAGCTTATTACTATAGTTCGCTCACAGTTGTGAGTCTTTCAGTCTCTATAAACTGTGTAATTATTCTCACATTCTGATCTAAGTTGGGTTCCCGGTAGATTACACTGCTCTACAGTCATTTTTGCTACTCAAGAAAATAAAGTGTACTTTCCCCAGTTCAGGTGTGCTGATTTCAGCTCTGAAATTAGTTTTTCTATCACATCACAATTTTAAAATAATAATTTTTGTCCATTTATTTGCATCGTCAAATGATACAGAGATCAAATATTAAAAATTGTCTTCTTGTTAGTTGTTTAACATTACTCCTGAGGGCTCTTTCTTCTCATTGTTGCACTAAGCATGTGCTTTATGTGATTTCAGAAATAACAAGTGACATTTTGTAAGCTGTTCTATGTCCCCTTTTAAACTGATTGTATGTAAATAGAAATTTAATTATTTTTAAAACTTATTCTAAACAACTTAATGAACCTACATGCCAAGATAAAATTGACACTAAGTGAAATTTGAAGCTTTTGCTTTATTTTTGTCCATTTAATTACAGAATTAAATGAAATCATTTATATTGGTGAAGACACTGTGAACATAAGACCTAGTTCAAGGGCCAAGGTGTTAGCATGATAGATTTCTGTGTTTCTTCAAAGATCAACATAAACAAAAACAAATGTCTCGAGAACTTTAAGAGAGTTTAATGCTTATTAAATATTGTACATAAATGTATATCATTTTAAAGTTTTAAAAATATAAATTATCATAAATGTTTTTAAAAATAAAAGTCAACCAAATTTAATTTTTACCGGGATAGTTTCTGAACAAGATTACTTCCCACAATGCTATAATTAAAAAAGTGATGTATAGTTAATCGACTTCAGATATTGAGCGTTGAGCATCAGAGCATTGATTTCAGTATGATATGGTGAATTTTCTCAGTAGAAACAAAAGTTTTTTTGTCGACCAGTGTCATTCAAAATGCCACTAGCGTCTTCATCACTGCTTCCTCAGCACTAGAAATCCATCTTCTGGAGGCATAATAAAAATTTAATGCACAAAAGTATTATTTTGTCCTCCAGTCAATTATTTATTATGTTGTTAATGGGGACCTTCGACAGCTTCTTCTCATTAGAACACGACAAGGACTGAAAAACAATTGGAAGATACTTAGATCAGGAACTATCAACGTCTTAGATGCTCACTCACCTATCAAAAGAGTTCCCAACAAAACAAACCATGGATTACTAAGGATACAACGACTGATCGCAAAAGAAACTACTTGGACTAAATTCAAATCCACCAACTTCAATCACAATCAGAAAATAAAAAAGAGCTAGCAACACACTATCAAATGAGTTGTTCGTAGGAAAAATTATAAACAAAATATTGCCAAGGCCAAGGGCAAACAATTGTACTCGACATTCGCAAACAGATTTCTTCAAAGTCTCTATCCTTGTCCATCCGGAAAGATATGAAATTGTTCGGACCCTGGTGATATCCAGAATATTCGCAGAAAGTTTTCAAACCTTCTACATTGGGAAACCCAAACGATTTCCACTATCATCACCTCCTTCTGAAGAAACGCGGGAAACATCGATTCACATTTGCAGATGTTTACAACATTCTCGTATCTCTAGATCTAACCTTCTGCTGGTCAGATGGAAATCCCCCCTCTTGATGAAGAATTGAAAGGAACTTGCCCCAGCTCTATGAAAAATCTTTGAGACTCCCTTAACTCCGACATTGCCGACGGACTGGAAAACAGCATATTACACCAGTTTTCAAGAAAGGTAGAAAGCTAGATCCCGCTAACTACAGGCCCATTAGCTTGACTAGCTCGGTATGTAAAGCCTTTGAGCGGTTTCCCGGCGGACAAGATACTCGACTTTGCTTTGAAAACTGGACGCATACCACTACCAACCCGGCCGTACCAGGAGATCTATAATTACAAACCGGTTATCTTCATTGCAAGACTGGACAATGGATCTAGAAAATGGAAACCCTACAGACTCATCTACTTGGACTTCCCCAAAAGCATTCGACAAGGTACCGCCCCGAAGGTTGCTTCATAAACTCTACTTTGGCCCAAGGGGATGTTTTTGCGCTGGATACGTCTTTCCTTGAGGCTCGCCGTTTTGCGTGAGATTTGGGGAAAATAAGTCATCACTGAAGAGAAACAACGGGGAAGTCCCGGGCTCGTACTGGGACCGATCTTATTCATTCTTTATACTAGCGATTTACCGAACGGTAAAACCCGTTCAAGATGCTCCCATTTCAAGATGTATGCGATGCACCAAATTCTACGCTAACCCTCTGTCAAATTATCTCCACCTTCAAGAAGACTTGAATAATGTTTATAGTGGTCGAAAATTTGGATGTTACCCTGAATGAAACAAAATGTATGGTCATGCATACTGGAAGAACCAACCAAAGCGAAATTACCAAATAGGCGGAAAGAACTTGTCGAAATTTAAAGGGTCATGAAGGATCTGGGAATCTGATCTCCAACGCCCTCAAATGGAAAACCATGTTGAAACATTGCAAAAGGCAAACAAGCTATATTTATATTGCGCAAAGCCTTTAACACTATAAGAATTCACCTCACTATATAGAACCTACATTCTCGATACTTGAATTTGGCACTGCGATTTGGAATCCTTACCGTCTCAAAGACATAAATCTGCTGGCAAATGTACAAAGGAGAGCCACAGATCTATAGACCTCAAGAACAGGCTTCGATCAACGACTGACGAGACCGGTTTCCCGACTCTTGCTGCTAGAAGACAACGCGACGACATGTTTGAAACTTTCAAGATCTTGCATGGGTTATTTCAACTCGATTTTGGGTAGGATTTTCAGCTCTCTGAAATCTACATCTCGGGTCATGGTATGAAACTTGTAAATCTAGACATAAACTAATGCAACACAAGAATTTCCCATTAAGAGTTGCGACACCTGGAACACTACCCCAGAACGTGATGGCGGACCTGGTCTGATTTCAAAGAGCTTATGATGGTCTCTTAAACGAGGAAGGCCATGGACTTCGATGATATCGAACTCTGTTCCCCCTTTTTCAAAATTCGAATTATTGTGATACTATGTGATCCATTTACATTTATTTTTTCATATGATATTAAATATTGTGATATGTTAAAATAATTAATTATTTAAACCGATTCAGGTATATCAGATTTGTACTGTTGCCTGTATATTACCTTAAATAAATAAATAATAATCTGAGTAGAAAACCTATATTAGGGTGAATTTTAAAAAAAAATTAGTGGTACCATTTGTGCCTGGTGTTCCAATATCGAACATTTTAGAAAATTGTTTCCAGCATATTTTAAAAACTAATATTTTCAAGATTTGTTACATCATGTAAGACAATGTCATTAACAATTCTCATAGGAACAAAAGGTAAATGCAAAATGTAGCATTTTTTTACCTTTTTCATTCATGGTGCACCAGGAAATGTCAGCTCAAAACACCTCTCCCCTCTGCATACAAATGAGAACTAAAAACAACTTTTTGGCAGTGTCAGCAAATTCCATCCGCTGTTGAAGTTGTAGGAATATAACGAGCCACTATGCATTCTGTGATAAAAAGACAGAAACAAAACCACTGTTCCTTTTTCCATAATGGAACTCAAGGAAAATACAGGTTAAAGTTAAAAAAGAAATGTAGAAGGATCAGATGTGTTTCATAGCTGATGAATGTTATTAGTGGGCCCAGACTGAAGATTATCGCTTTAACTGTAAAATATGCATGCACATATACAAAAATATTTGCAATAAAAAAACTTGTATTTGGGAATGATATTCACTAAAGTTTCTTCCCAGCCCGCTGTCGGGCAGAGTAAATGTAAATGCCAGTGTGAGTTGAAACTTGATTTGCAGCAATAATTTTTACCTAAAATAAAAGTGTTCTTTTTGGCCAAAGATTGAAATGTGTAAATAAATTCCTTTTAAATTTAAAAAGATTGAAATACAATATAAACTAATTGAATTCTACGATTCGATTTTGTGCAAAAAATAGAGATTTTATATTCTGACAGACATGAATGAAATCTCAATTGCATGAACTTCCTAACTTAGTTATTAGGGAAAATTTTATTCAGTTCAACCATAGGTGATTTCACAAGATGTTGTAAGTTGAAAGGAGGGTTTTTGTCTCACTGAAGGGCGTTTTAAACAATTTTTAAATTTGGGAAAGGGTTTTTCCTTTCAAGTTTGTGAAAGGGATGTAATAGTGTAATTCAGTGATTCAAACAATTACTATGTCCAATAAGTTTATAATAAAAAACTTTCAAATTGCATTTCTCTCCCCTTTTCTTTTTTTTTTATATGAGATAATTCTCATGGTAGGAAAAAAAAGTTTAATTTGAATAATTACATAAAAAAAAGTTTGTCCTATGTTGATTAAAAATGTTTATTAAAAGATTGTTGAACAATATTTATTAGAAAAGAAGAAATCATCCATTCAACTTTTTACTAATTAAATCTGAGCTTGAATTCATGGAACTCGTTGCTGTAAGTCTATAGGGGCTGATACAGTGAAAGGATATAGTTCAATTTTGGTCTGTGCAATTTGAAAATGCTGTTTGTAGAAATTTTATTGAATTTATTACTATAAGATTTCATCCTCAAAATGAATCTTAAAAGTTACCTTGCTGAAGTAAGCCTTGGTGATTTTCTTTTACAATGACAGTATTCGACATTTCATTTTTTCAACAACCTCATTTGTGTTGATTGAAATGAAAATTGAAAAAATTATCAAAGAATAGATGAGTTTAGTTTCACCATACTAGATGATTTATTATCTCAAAAACATTTGTTTATTCCTTTTCTGTATCTTTACCATATGAATTTTAATCACTAAAGTTCTTCATGAAGGATGTAATAAAGTAATTTCGCCTTTCTTACTATAGAATATCTTAAAAGGCTGGCATCGGCATAAAACAGCAAATCTAAAATAGTTACGATTATTTTACTATCAGTAGTTGATGAATTCAAGTCTCTTTCAAAGAATATTATTTTATTCACAACCAACTTTGTTACACAAAGTTCACTACTATTCAGACCAAATTCATGTTAAAATATTGACAAGAATTGTTTTATTCTTCAGGTAGTGCCTAAAGATTTGGTCATCACCACTTCATGTCTGTTAATTTGGGTTTGTAAGGGCAATACAGTTTATTCTTTAGAGAGTTGGGAGAAGGAAGGTTCTGTGGTATTTGGCATAATATTTTGTTCAGGTCAATCCATTTTAAGTGGTCCCGCACGGGTTACTCGATCATCTCTGCTGATCTCTGCTCAATCTACCAAATACTATGGTCCGTTTGTCTGAAGAACGATCAGAAATAATAAGCAGGATGGCAAATTTAAACGAAAAAACCACCCTCTGAATTTATTTATTTATCTTTTATTAACTATTTTTTTATTATTCTGTTCAAATGAATATTTTCAATCCAAATGTAGATGTCAAGATGTAAGTTAGTTTTAAAGTACAGTAATATTCAAAATAGATTAGGCCTTTAATTTTATTAGTATAAAATATAATTATTTTAAATCAAAAAGGATTTTAGTTTAAAATAGATTCAAAATAATATGATAACTACTTGTCATAATGTATCTTCAATGTAAAAATGAAGCTTTTTTGGGGGCGAAAGTTCACGATTTAAAAAATATTTTGATTCAAACTAAAAGTTGAAATTTTGCTGACGTTTATATCATAACGATCTAGTATGTCGCAATTTTTAGTTTTTTATCTGTCTAACGGAGATATTGCAGTTGAAAATTTGAAGCAAATTCAAATTTTCGATTTTGAAAGTGAATTTCCAAGAGCTAGGTTATTTACTAATAATATGTTTCAAATGTTACTACACTTTTATGCAAAGCACCGAAAAAATAAAAGTGAGATTCTATTCCTTTGAGAAATTACTCGAAAATCAAACTTGGCTCATTCAGGTCTCATAGTTTTGGGTCGAAATATTTCAAATAAAAACGTGGGAGTAGGTAAAATATATCGATTTGTAGGTCAGGTTATACTGGATACAATGAGTTTTATTCTAAATTAAGAACTACCCAGAGCTGAATAATTTTAAAAAGGGTAAATGTCTACAAACGCGAAAAATGGCACGTGTAAAACAAAATGGTCCCATTTGTATACAAACAAAATAAATCAAAGATGTTTGAACAGCCAAAACATAAGAAAATTTATGTACAAAATATAATTTTTCAGATGGTCGAGCCATTCGATGTCGAGCCTGTCGCATAGTGGAGACCATTTAAAGTGGGTTGACCCCATTAAAAACCATTCATGGGAAGCGGTTTATAATACTGTTGATACAAACGACAAATTAATTCTTTTTTTTCCCCAAATCTTTCATTACATTTTAACACTTGCTTTCTTTTTCAAAAAGAAAAATAAATATTTCACGGAAAACCAATTCTTGGATAACACAGGGCTTAGGACACCTTTTTAAAACAAGCGAATTCTTTCTTTCATTTCTAACGTCATAACGTATCTCAAAATTTCCTCATTTACTTTAAAAATACAAATCATTGTTACAGAAGTTATAAGGCAGGCTAAAATCTGAAAACGATCAGGATATTTTGAACTCAAATAACAAAACAAAAGCAATGGGGAAAATAATAAAAAAAACGATAAATCAACTAGAAACCCTGTAGAGATGTTGTTTAAAATATAACGATATAAATGTGAACGATCCGGCAACAGTGGCTCTTTCTTTAACAATACTTTTCGAGAATTCGCCGATCTCACTAAGGGTCTTCAACAAAATTCAAAAAAAACAGTTCCCAAAATCTTGAAAACGATGTTCGTTTCGAAACTCTTCCTATGAAATACTCAAAATAATCATAAACTAAAAAATAAATATTCGTCTTGTTTAGATGAATTCCTGGATTCTTTATTTAAAGACCTGTGCGTATGCCATTAGTATGACCCGTTAACTAACATATTTAATGCATCCTTATGCATGGAACGTTTCAGATATTTTCAAAACATCTAAATTAAGCCGCTCTTCAAAAGACAACAAAATGAAATTAAAATTATCCCCCTTTCTCTTTATCAGTTTTTCAAAAATATTAGAAAACTTTTTCGTCAAGGGAAACCTTTCTCAAAAAAACGACACCCTTTCAGATTGCCGGGCATGGATTAAGAAAATCAATATCAACGGAAACAGCTATATTTTCTTTTCTTAAAGATGTCGCCTCATCTTTTGGATCAAACGAGGCACCTATTGGATTATTTTTAGATCTCTCAAAAGCTTTTGACGTCATTGATGGAACATTACGTACGCACCATTCCGACTCTTTTGCCCATTGCAGTGGATTTTCTCAAGGATCGATTTTATGCCTATTCTTTTCTACTTACGTAAACGATATGCCTCGACGATTCGAAACGGAAGAACGGTTCTCTTTGCAGATGATAGAACATCCTAGCAAAAAAAGAAACTAAATAGTAAAATATCAGATGTTTCAAATTGGTTCCAAATAACAAATTAATAAACGAAAAACAGTTTAATGCAGTTTCCATTTCAAATAAACAATTCTGTGCTCCATTGAAAATGAACGGTGAAATGACTGATTTAAAAGGCAACAAAATTTTAGGTCTCTCAATTCAGTCAAACCAAAGGGAAACGTCCATTTAAATGAATTAATTCAAGTTAAGTTCATGATGCTACGCGTTCAGAATTTTGCAAATTCAGTCAGCCTTCATCTGCTCGTTGTGTATATTTCGCAATGTTTCATTCCCTTGAGATATGCATAATATTCGGGGAAAAACATCTTAGAGCTCCCAGAGATTACAAAACAATTGTACGTATAATCCAACCCCACCCGTGATTCCTGTAAGCCTCTCTTCATTAATCTGAATTTTTACCATTACCTTGTCTGTTTGTTTACGAATAAGTGGTTTTTGTAAAAAATGACTTGCTAAGGGTGGGAATATATTTTCAAAAATGCCGAAGTCTATTACTATAACACTCGACGTGAAATCATATTCATCGGACAGTATCAACAGCCATTACAAAAATCCATACAATACATTCATTATTTTACATGGCACCTTTGCCAGATGACATTAAACGATTAAATTCAATAGAAAAGTTTAAACCCCAATGAAATCGTTTCAGCTGCATAACTGTTTTATACAATTAGAACTATACTGAGCATCACAAGAAAAGAAACATTAATTTTAACAATGATACATAATGCATTATTTACCATTTGAACTGTATAATAGTATAAACAACCTGTAAAACTATTTTTATTCTACTACAGCTTCGGGTCAATGACCCCATCTCGATCAGGTTTCGTCAGTTTCCTGATCCATTGAGCAAATGCTGAGATGGCCCTTGTTTTCTTCTGGACATAAATGTACTTCATTTTCGTACGTCTTCTAAATTCAGTGGAAATCAATTATTCAAATTATCGTTTCCATTTGTCGCGTCAAGAAGTATTTTTCCCGAAGGACAACAGGGATAAGAGCAAACTTTTTTGCCTTTTATCCTTGAAATAGATTTCTTCATGGGACCTTTTCTTTCTTCAATTTAAGTATTTTGACTTAGTGTAGGGATCACAAATTTTTGAAAATGTCCCCAATTCCTTTTCCTCATAGCACGTCATGGCGTTTTTAACTGTTTTTTTGCCCAAAATAAATACATTCCACTCCTTTCTTGTGTTTTTCCTAGGTTAATTTGTTACTTGTTTTTTTCCTAGAATTATTGCTTTTGCAGAGAGGATGACCTCTGACATAATTAAAAGGATAAGTTTATATATATTTGTGAAAAACTAAATAAATTAAAACATTTACACTAAAAAACCCAAACAGTATGAAATAAATTTTAAAAAAAATTTTTCTCTTATCAATGAAAACAAATTTTCGTATTTCTAGACCATTATGAAAAATTGAACGTGTTCCATTGTTGCAACTCTAAACCATATTTATAAAATAAAAATAAATTTCGTTTATCAGACATATAATGGGAGTTTCCCACCCCGGACGGCTATACAAATTTATATGTATTCGACACCGCCCTGATTGGCTAGCGGCGCGGTGGAAAATCGCGGAAATTCGTTTTATTCTCTTGCTACAAGTGTTGTTCGATCGTTGCTACGGAAGTGCTGTTTGTCACTTAAACTTACTTTTGATTTTATTACTATTTATACATGTATGTTTTATTCCATTTTTTTTTATTCATTTTCTTGCTTTATTTTATTCCTTTTACGCATATGTAATTGTTCATTGTACATAGATGAATCAACGATTTTATTCCGTTCATGTCTCAATATTTGTAATGGGCATTAAAAATGTTTAGTTTAGAGGTGGGAAAATATGTCAAACAAAGGAGGTTGAAGGGTTGATGGAAACTTAGTTTTCTCAATTTTATTTCTAATTTTGAGAAAAATTTAAACCCGTTCAAATTGAAAATTTTATTCAAATGTCTACTGAACTCATTTTTTTATACATTTTATATTATTATAGTATTTATAATCTTTATGAAGGTAATTTGATTTATTTCAGAAGGATAAATGGGTTTCAATGTCAAATAGTTGGTTTTCAAATTTCTCTAGCTTTTCAACAACTCTTTTTTAAATTATTTCAGTAGTATCTAAATGAATTTGATCACATGTATTGACGACATTTTGATAAGGGTTTTTTATGTCTGAAATTTTTTAAAATCTGCACATCTATAAATTAAAAAAGGTACCCTCAGTTTGTTTACTTCTACTGGACCGATTGTTGTATTTTTCTTTTAAATAAAAGAATATAATCCTAGATGTGTTATCAGATATTGTGTTGATTACCACCATTTAGGGTGTAAATTAATTAATTAAATCATTCTTTAATATCACTTATCAATGTCAATTGTTTTCTTCAAAGGTGCCCCAGTTTCAGAATCGATATTACGCCCGGTCTCAGAACCTACCTGTGCTTCTGCTCGTGTGCCGGCTGCACGGAAGAAATGTAGTTTTTAGAAGAATGGATGGTGACGGATTTACCCACGTGATGAATTAAAAAATTATTTAGAACAAAATGAATTTTAATGGATGATTTAAATTTTTAGCAAACAAAATCAGGTCTGGTAATTACTTCTTCTATTTTTATGCTATAAAACTAACACATTACAGGGAACTTAATGTTGTAAGAAGTCGCCAATGGCGGGGAGCACTTCCTGGGGAGGTTTCTTTCATGAACAAGCGTTGCGCCTGAAGGGCGTACTGAAGATTTGCCGCAGCTCGACAATCAAACACAGTCACCGTTTGCAGGCAGGTCCTGGGGTGGGCAACCTCCACGGTCGCCGAACTCCACCCGGCGGTGTGTCCCCTGGGTGCCGGGAAAGCCTTGACTCCCGCGTCGGCGGCGCGGTTGCGGTGGCGCAATGTGACCACGGACGGCGGTGGTGCAGTGGTGATGACGATGAAACGACGACAGCTCCAAGTTCAGGTGTCAACAACGCATTTATAATCGTCGCGTTGTGACGGGCGACGCGGGCGTGATCGGCAGGAGATCAAAAGACGACAAATACTCGACAAATGGTGACCGGATGAACTAATCGTCCTCAATTTAAACAAGGACACTGCCCTTTCTCTCTACTGCTCTGCGACTGGGCCGTTTAAAGGTTACAATTACAAGTTACACTTACAAGTTACTAGTATTAATAATCACAGAACTCCCTAAGTTCTGTTTCACAAAATTTACAGCACTGTGGATACTATGAATACCCCAAGTGAATTACCACAATGCAATTCAATTTGAACTGAAATGCGGTTTTTTTTGGAATTTTAAAAAAGAAAGATTACGTTGCAGAATCACAAATTAAAACTTGAAATTAGGGAAATTGGAAGAAGAAATGGGTATTTAAAAAAAATTTGGGCAAAGCCTTTTAATTAAAAAAATTAAAATAATACCAATATTTTAATTGAAATGGTTTATTATTTCAAACAGTCTCCTCCTTGCTAAATGTTGCTTCTTCCTGTTCCTCCTCCTCCTCTGGCTGCTCCTCTTCTTCATGTCATCGCTGTCATGCTCATGAATTATCTCATCGATGTCTCTTGCAAAGGTTACACAGTGCAGCACAACACTTGAATATATTTGCTGCATATCGGGGTTAACCCCCAGGTAGTTCAGGCACGAAAATTTTCTTTCAAATTCCCAAGGGTTTCACCAACCTCGTTTTCCTGTGAGCACGGTTAAACTGTGCAGCAGCTTCTGCATTTGCACTGTGTTTTAGGGGAATAACCATGGCTTTAACCCTGGCTGAATCCCCAACAGCACTGCACCGAGGAAGGACGACACCCTCGTCCATCCTGCCCGGGACAGGTTTCTGTTCGCAGCACACGTGCATCATGTGTGCTGCCTGGCCAGTTAGCAGAAACATAAAAAATTGTAATTGTGGCCCACATACCACCATTGCATTTATTGAAAGCTCCATTGCGATCAACGAACTGTTCTTCATGGTGTGAGGGCATCAATTTATTAGTGTCCATCACTTCCCCACAATGAGGGCATGCCTGATATGGCATGAAAATCAATGCACATTGGCACAATTTGGGGCCAGTCCACAACATTCGGAAAACTTTAAAATTTATTCATCTCCACACTTTTTCAGCCCTACACACTGGCTTTGGACACTTGTGCATGTCCCTACTGCATGGAAATTTGGGTTCAGTGCCAACCAGTGCTTAACCAAAAATTTTTCTTTGGGCGACATTGCAGCACTTCTCCCAGTTTTACTTTAAGTTCGCTCCAATGAGGTTAAGGGGCTCTGCATTTTCGAAGGAGACATCGAAACCTCCGTTGAATTCCATGAATGACGGAAAGTCCCGTTCATTCTCTTCCTATATACTTTCTTGCGTCTGCCCGAACTTTCGATTTATGCAAAGTCTTCGTCCGTATCATTTAACATTTTACTATATATACTAAAAACCTTAAAACGGGTTATTTTTAATTCTAAACCTGTGAGCCACAAGTTTAACAAATATCGTCACTTGTAATCATGAAAGTCTATCTTACACGTATCTGAGGCTTGTCACAAAACACTGCTCAGTTTTATTGATTACTAGTAGGTTCTGAGAACAAACACTTGTTTTTTGTAGAATTTCATTTTGAACTACTAGGCATTCACTTGTAACTACTAGTGATAACTAATACGATTGTGAAACGCAATTGCGGTTCTCACAATTAACAGTGAATTCACTTGTAACTTGTGGACTTGTAACCTTGTGAACGGGCCCCGAGCGCACGTCAGCGCTCACCCCTCCTACTGTTCTGATGCGCCTCTGGATCTCTCCCCCCCGTTCTGATGTCCTGCTCGGGGCACGCCAGCGCTCAGCCTTTTCTCCCCAGTTTTTCGAATGTTCTAGAAGTTTCCGAAATTTTACTAAAACGTGCTTCTATTGGCGAAAGGTTCCTACGTCTTCAATTTGGTCCCAAAAATCTCTTGCGTTTCCCGGTTGTGTCGAGCGATTTTCCGGTGCGCTCTCACTCCATTTGGTAAATAAACGTAGGTGGTCTCTCCGGGTTTCCAAACTGCGCAGCCCCCTTCCCGCTGATCCCAGGGATAAACCCGCGTCGGCGTTGGCGAAAACAAACACAGTCCCCTCGTTTGCTCGGCGCCGAGGTGTCGCGGCGAAACACTGTGCGGAACAGATTAGCCACCCGACGGGTTTAGAAAAGACGCAAAAAGGGGCCAGCTCGTGATTACGCAACATTTTTGTTTGCGATTATCCGGGCACAATATTCGGTATCGTTACAAAATATGAGTCGATAGATGTGTGTTCACGCTGCTTGATGTTTTTTTTTGATTGTTGAGATTTGTTTACAATTCGTCAAGGTTTTGTTTAGTGTAATAATTGCATTGTGGTGTTGAAATTTGCATGTAATTGCTTCTGTGCTGTATTTTGTAAGAAGATTAAGACGTATTTTGCTCGGTTGTAGTGAAGTTGTTCACAGGCTACGTCGAATTCGAATCGTTGTCCACGCGCCCAAAAGACGCAAACGTTCATTAACTGTACGCAGGAAAGAAAGTCACGTAGGTGTCGTGATAGTGAGGTCATTTCGTTTTCTACTAGGTCATTGTCTATGAAATGTCACTTTTTTTTTGCTTTGTACTTTCAACGTGAGAAATTTCTGCAAACGATTTACTCTGTTGTTTAAAAGGAAATAAATTTTACCTTCGAACAATATGCCAGATGAAATCAAACAGTTGTTTATAGGAGATGATGACCATCAAAAAACTTAGAAATAATATCCTTCAGTATAATAGAGCTATATCTTTTGTTCCGATATTACTTGTCACCTGGTCATGAGCCATCGTTCAAAATTTGGGGAAATCACATCGGAATATCTTTCCCTTTTATCCTCAAAATCCCAAAAAATGCTATATTGTGAACATTAGTCTGGGTTTAGTATTTTACATTTATCTCGTATCTCCCCGTCAAATTTTGACGGTTCTCACTATATACATAAAAAAGGCAATTACAAAAAATTGATCATTTTTATACTGCTGAAATTAATTACATTACATTGAGAACATCACTGAAACAAAAAATGCAAAAAAACAATAACGTAAATATTGTTACGTTTCTAGGTGGTGAATTAAAAGTATCGTATTATTTTAAAAAAACGTTTATTTTGTTTCAACACAATCACCGAAAACCTTGTTATACTTCTCTTGATTATTTATTTTCCTATTCTTCTCTTAAAACCCCACACAGTCCTAAGCACTCTTTCAGTTCACTGCACTGATCACAGTTCGATACTGGTCACAGTTCACGTCACCACCACAGTACGATGCACTGACCACGGTTCACGTCACTGAGCACAATCACTGCACAGCTATTCACCGCGATGCACACACTTCACAGTTCAGCTTCCACCGGACAAGACTGACTCGCGGCCGATACCGTCTCTGGTTTAAGTTGGCGGCCTGCTCGGTGGAGCTCTTCGCGGTGGTTTCTCTTAATTTGTTGGTTAATCTTTTGCGACCGCCTTAAGATTTTCTCGTGTTTGGGCGGCGCGCTTGTCATTTCTGTTTATTTTTGCGTTTTCTTCGCTCTTTTTCTCTTAGTTGCTCCAAAAGAGTGATGTTGTTTCCCTGCCATTTTCCGTCGTGAGACGCTCCCAGTCTTTTTTTTTTTTATTTCTTTGAATACCTAATATAAATATATTGAATACCTAATTTACAATTTGAATACCTAATATACAATTTATAAAATTTATAATTTGAATACCTAATATAACAAATTTATAATTTGAATACCTAATATAAATATATACCTAATACAGATGGAGCTGATATTTCCCTAATTCAAATTAAAACTAATCAAACCCCTAGTGAATTTATTTCTAATAATTTATACACAAAGTGAAGATAATTTTTAGTCTAACTAATTTAATATAACTAGAATACACAAATGTAGTTAAACACAATAAAAATACACATAAACTAAATTAAAAAAGCAAATCATAAAACAATACATACATAATACAAAATATATAGAATACATACAATACATAAAATATGAATGAATGAAATTTTATGTCCCTAATTCTAATGAAACTAATCTAACCTAGTAGAGTTTATTTCTATGAATTTATACTACTAATTTATACTATATTTATTTCTATATTTTATAGTACAAAAGGTGATGTGGAAATTTATATTTCCATGGTTTTCAAGGTGACTTGTGAGTGATGGTGATTTAATGAATGAAGTGAAGTGAATGCAGTGAGTAGGAACCTTGGCGATCTGGAGGCCGGTGCATACTTGGTGTGAGGATGTGTTCGGTGTTTAATGTTTATTGTGTGATGAAAATTGTTGTATGAAAGTGATAGATACACTATGGTGGTTTTGGAAGATGATGTCTGTGGTAGTTTTTTGGTTTTGTGTCGTGACCTTTTGTTGTAGTATTTGTGAAGGGCTCGAGTGGGGTGGAGGTGGATGTTGGTGAAATGTTTTGATTCTCTCCGTGGCAAGTGTGTGTTGGCGGTGGCGGTTGTGTTAGTGTTTCTGCTTGTGAGCTCTTTTCGAGAGTTGTTCGGGTGGGGGCTTGAAAGCGGCGCGAATGAAAGATTCGGCGCGCGATCGAGGGCAGAAGAAGCGAAAAGAGCAAACCGAAGAGCTTGAAGAGCGGAGGGCGATTCTTCCGAAACGATGCGTCCCCTGATTTTTCCCTCGCTGCTCGAAATCTGGCAGAATTCTCTTGAAATTAGTTTCTCGAAGATTGCGAGAATCGGGGGGAGGGAGATCGGCCGATAGTTTTCCGGGGGACGTGAGGTTTGTTCGATTTCGGAATTACCGTCTGATCGCAGATTTCCCGCTGCGGGGAAATTTGCCGAAATGCAGGCAGTGTAAATAGAAGCTGAGACGGGGGGCCTTAGGGGGTAATTTCTTTAGCATTTCGCCAGAAGTTTGTCCCGGCCTGCCCGCTCGTTTCGTGTCAATGTTTTAAATTGGTCGCTTACCCCATCCTCGGGGATTTGCCAGTCAGACGGGATTTCGTGTGGGGGGGTGGAGTGTAAGAAATTTGCGCGGCGGTGGCTGGAAGAAAGGCCGATGAAGGCGGAGAGAAGCGCGTTTGCAGAATATCTGCTTTAACTGCGGGGTCGTAGGTGGGAGGTAGGCCGGGGGGCGGTTAAATGCTGTGGTGGCCGGCTGGGCTTCGCAGGCCGTTTCAATTTCCACAGATCTTTTGCATTATTAATTTGGAATTTTCAATAAGTTGTTCCCCATCGCATTCCTGTGCTCCCGCAAGAGCTTGAGGTTTTCCGCCGAATAGATAGATACGCTGCTTTTGCGCGGGGTCGTGAAACGATGTTCTGCGCCCTCGGCGCTCCTGGATCAGGCGGATCAGCTCGACGGGCGTTTGGTTGATTGAGAGAAGGTGCGGGGTGTGCGAGTTTTCGTGGAAGGCGGACTTGATTTGGTAGTTGAGTGGGTGATGGCACGGTCAATGTTGTGATGGGAATCGGCGGGGTTTCCGTGGCTTGTTTGAATCTTCCGTTTTGAAGAAGCCCAATCGGTGACGGGTTTGGGTTTTGGGGCGGGGCGCAGAAAGAGCTCTCCAGGGCAAGAGAACCCGGGGTGATCAGATGTGAGGTCTTGAAGGGTTTGGGAGTTGTGAGGGAAAAGGGGAAAGGGGGAATGAAGGGCGATATCGAGGATATCACCTTCAATTTGGTTTGTAAATAGGTTGGTGCGGAGGTGGGTGATAGATGGAGGAGCGGAAATGGTGAGCTGATTGTTCTATTCAGGTAGGAGAGCAGCGATTTCCGCAGCGTTCTTCACGGCAGCCCCAGTCCGTGTGCTTTGCTTTTAGATCGCCTGCTTTATTACCGACGGCCCGAGCGTCAGCCGTATCGGGTCCTTTCCTCTAGCTGAAGTTGGGCGTTATAAGCGGAGACGAGTGTAATCGCCCCTTTGGGCTTTCCTGCTTCAACAGCTATTGCTTCCATTGCGGCGAGGGCGGCATTACAGAATCTTTGTGGGATATTTTTCCGAATAGCTATAAGAGTACCACCGCCGCGGTGCAGCCAGGATGACTTTTTTTGTAGGTGAAGAAATGCCGAAGCGGAATGCTTCGACCGGAAGGAGATGAGTCTCTTGGATGAGGGAAAGACGTGCGGTTTAATAGTCTGTTAGAAATTGTTCTAACTCCGCTTTTTGCGGATTAAGCCGCCGTTCCCATTCCCGGAGACGATTTTTAAGAAGGAATTTAGTGAAGGGGTTTATGGGAAGGCAGATTCAATGAGGGAATGATGGAAAAGGGGTTTTCTAAAGTGTTCCTGGGCCGCGGAATATTTATGGCGCGTTTGACTGTGGAGATAATGAGGTGAGTTCACTCCGCGGAGGTGTTACGAGGTCAAAAGGCCGCCGAGCAGATGTCGGGGTCAAATCGCGTTTGAATTCGCGGAGGAGCAGGGCGCCGCGGTTGGCCGCCCATGACGTCGGCGAAAGGCCAATGGGGCGCTCGCGGTGGTAGAACGACGGGGGCCCAAACCGGGCAGCGCTGGAAAGGCGTCCCAGGTGGGAGCGGGCGCTTTGGTGACAAGGGGCTTTGCGCGGCGCTGCGAAGTTGTTTGCGCGCCGCGTGGTCAGCGGCGGGGAGCGCCTGGCGTGTGATTCGCCGTAATTGGCGTGTGCGGCCCGGCGGTTGCGCATTTTGGTCTCCTGTGCGCGGGCATACCTCGAGGGGTGACCGCCCCGCAATACAAGCAGATAAATTCCCCGCACCCGTTGTGGAGTGGCCCACATCTGGCACCGCTTGCAGTGCGGTTCCCTGTCGCTCCGCGATGCTCCTCCACGCGATGACCAGTTTTTCAAACTGTAATCGTCTTTGCATGGTTTATCTTCTGGTGGTCAATCTTCATCACGTAGAGGCCGAGGCTGGCGAAAGTTTTGCCTTGCTCGGGTAGAAGGGCGCCGCATTTCACTTATGTGAAAGTGTACAGCCCTGCCTCTAGCTCTTCGCGCAGCTCGTCTGTGTGCTGCCGTCGGCGGGGAGTCGCGAATGACGAGGCGGTGGCGTCGCTCGGCTGTCGCGCGCGGAAGAAAAACTGGGCGTCTCGGTTGAATTTTTGCATTCGCACGGTAGCGATTATTTTGCCGTGGTCGGTGCGGTTGCTGGGTTTCAGTGTTAGAAGGCGGGGCGGTGGTTCCACGGAGGTGGCGGTGATGTGGGCGTAGGGCGGCTGGATGCCTTTTTTTTTCGCTTTCCCTCATTAGTAGCCCTGACGAGGCGGGAGTTTATTCAATGTTGGGATACAATTAAGCTCCAGCATTGCTGCTTTGGAGCGGATAAGAGGACTATAACTTAAATATACTAAATACTAAGACTTAAAAACTAAAGCAAAAAGGCCTCTTTGGGCGATTGATGTTTTTTAATTAAATTATTTTTGGAGAAGTAGAGTTCTTTGAAGTTCAGTCTTCTTTTGCCTTTACGTCGGCTGGCTGTTGGATTGATATTTCCCCGACCGGCACGGAATAAAGATTTTCATTTAAGTTTTTTTGGCGACGCAGGAACACGCGCTTCGCCACGAGCTGCAACCGTCGTCATTGTCAGCGGGGAGTTTGCTGCGAGGGCGTTTTCGCTCTCGGCGGTATTCATGGTGGGGCGTCGGCTGGCAGGGTTGGCGGGGATGGGGCCAGGCATGCGCGCCTCCGCGGCGTTTCCGTCCTCCACAGACTCACCGGTTGTAGGTGATCATGAGCGAACATGAGATGAAGGCGATGTAATAGGCGCCGCGGCGGCGCATTGGTTCAACGGCGGCGGGCGGCGCGTCAGGCGCCACTGCGGTGTCAGCCGCTGCGGCGGCGTGGCGGGCGTCTCAGGGCGTGGAAGGCGCCGCGTGGAGTGCAGCGCGTGCGCTGCGCTGGCGGCGGCTTCCTCCGCTTCGGCTCTCCGCAGCGCGTCGATGTCGTCCTGTAGGGCCGGGTCGGTGGCGTACCACCATGCACGTGTGGGCCAGCAGATTGTCAAGGATCTGACAGGCACGACAACGGTTCCTCCGCGGAAAAGAGACGGAGCAGTTTAGTTTTGGTAGTGCGCGGCGCGCGTCTGGACCGGGCTGGCGGCAGAGTTCTTCGTTTGCTGCTCGCTAGCATGTCGCGGACAAGCATGGCTTTGTTTAGCGGAGAAATTATTGGAGCACTTTTCCGATAAAATCGCAATCAGCACCCGCGCGACACGAAATCAACACCCGCGCAACACGAAATTCGACTCGAAATTAACACCGGACCAACAATAAACACTGAGCTATCAACACTCGCGCGCCGGTAACTATCAATACTCGAGCCCGTGCCGGTAATTATCAACACGCCTATCAACACAACTATCAACTACCGACTATCAACACAACTACAACTGTGTCGCGCTATCAACACAACCACATCTGTGCGACTGCTGACTCGCGGTCGCCGGCCGCCGCGTATTTATACTCGGCGAGTGCCTTCAGAACTTTCCGGACGCCGCGCATGTTCTGGAATAATCTCTGGCAGATAATGCAACCCGCGTGCACAGGTAGTTCGTGGGGGTAGCCGGTGACCAATATTCGTTACAATATGAAAAAGATTTAAACCCATGAGACTTCACCTTGACCTGACTGGCCCCGGTACGATTATGCTACTAGCCGTTATTTATGTTGGATTTGTATGACCACTGGCATAAGTTCTTTCACAAATATCTTCATCTAATTCAGGAAGACTGGTGATATTTGCATGATTCTGAGATGCTCATTCCCATTTTAAAATATTGAAGAAATGCTTCCTTGTAACCTTATCGACTGGCGGGGAAACCGCAGTGTTTCAGCAGTTCTTACATCTTTGTTATGACTTTCTTTATTGTTATAACATTACAAATCCTTTCTGAAAATACATAATTTCTAAAATGTATTTAATTGTTAAAATGACATTTTTTACAATTCAAGAGGGTTTGAAGTTATAATGTTCAAAATTGAATGTGTCAACCTTTTCGGATATACTAATGTCTATGAAGTCAAATCATTATAAATTTTCTAAATTGTACATTTTCAAAAAATTAATTTATCATTATTATTTTTATTTCTGCAACTATATTTTCCCCAACTTTCCTATTTTTCATTAAATGAAACCCCTTTCTTTCCAGCAGTAGTTGTGCTTGCAGTGTGATAAGTGACAATTCGCAGAATATAAAATAAAATTAGTAGTATTACACATTATATATTACATAAATTTTTAAAAGCATTCTCAAACTTTTGATTACACATTTTAAAAAGCCATGGAAGGTGTATTATTAAAATGTAAGTATGTAGTTATTAATTGTTTAATTTAAAAGATATAAAAGTAACATTTAACCATTTTTAATTTTTATTGATACCTTCTAAATTTTGGGTTTACTTATATTTTCAACAATTATTTATATTACTACAAGTACTAAAGTAGGAGTTTTTAAAGAATTCGTATTCATTGATGCTTTATGTTTTAGTTTGCTAGGCAGAAGAAAGAATTTTTGTAAACTCAGTTTTTGACACTGGACTGGAAAAAAAAACAGATCGGTGTTTGGGGATATATAAATGGACCGCCGCTCCTGTTTGAGATTA